>DWMG01002585.1:0-13008 GCA_018244855.1 Elbella merops
TATAGCAATTAGTTGGTCGCCAAAGCCTCGTTTCTTGTATATTAAGAGGACCAGGTGAGGTTTTGCTCTTAAAATGGATCTTGAATCAGTATTACACCCTTATATACTTGAAAATAAGTAAGCAATTTAAACGGAGTATAAATAATTTTATTTATTGCGTAGTCCTTCTGAGGAGCACTAAATAAAAAAAACGAAAAAGTCCGAACTTTAACAAACACTCGTGATGAGCGTCGATAACCGTCCATTCCTGCAGTTAAAGAATTAAGCCTAATATATAATGTGAAAGATAATATAGCATACAATAGAAGGAAGAATATGGACGTAAATAAACAAAATACCTTGATAAAATCGATTCATTTAACAATAATATTAACGAGTATATAAGGATAAATTAACTGGTATTAATATGTTACTAGAATACAATAACTGTTAGCAACGTGTTACGCCACAATAACTAGTATTATTGCAGCCTGTGCTTTGTATGACAAATGAAAAGTATTCAATGGTAACGCATTTATAACTCACATCTAATAGGGCTTCAGTTCTATTTAAGGAAAGCATCGATGTTTCTGAACCACAAATAACAAAGGGTATCCCGAGACGTGCATAACAATTGTACATTGTTGGAAATACTTAGAAATGCTTTTACAAAGAGAATATTTGCCGTAACAGAGAGTAAAGTATAGGCAATAAAATCATTGGTTCGTAAGCGATCTCCTTGACACAGAACTGTAGTATGTTCCGTCTTGTTAGGCGAGACAGGCATGTCGGCAATTGAGTGGAGTCTTCTGCTAGGGCTATTGATTTGACATTTCTTTCTGACGCTCATGTATTATTCGGCCTCAGAAACACGGCTTCCACAGAATCAATCGGTCGGTCTAAGGGCGCGCAAGTCTGAGGGTCGCCGAAATTTAGCTGTCTGATGTTCATTCATTCATTAAGTGAAAATGTCGCTACATTCTCTTATTGAATTAGGCTTTTAGTCCCTAAATGAATTGAACGCGACGTTAAGACTTTTAGTTTGAAGCAAATTATTTATTTCGTTAAGTGCTTTTCATCTGATTTTGAATATATCGGGACAAATCATCACCAACAATGCAAATTATTTCAATTATTATTAATATCTTGGGACATCACACACGGCCATCTAATCCCAAAGTACGCATCAAAAGAGCGTATGTTAAGTAACCAGACGGCTGATAAACTACATTTATACATATAAATATGTACATACATATTTATATTTTTTTACGCCCAGACACAGAACAAATACTACAAGTATTTGTTACTATTCCACAAATATTTATTCTGGGTGGGAATAGAACCCACCACCTCCGGAACAACAATCAGGTTCACTAACCACAATACCAACAGACTAGTCAAATTTTTGTAATATGTTACTACTGTTATTATATCATCACGACTGGACCTTTAGGGGGTAGGTATAGACCATCGAGTGCCGAATTTCTAGCTACTAACAGAGCTGACGTTCAAATTATCTTTTTAAGTAATTCTACAGAAACAGACTTATAAACCGCGTTTGAACAAAGTATTAAACAAGTGGCGAATGTTAACATATTAACAATACGTAGGAATTAGTAAGCGTTAATTTTCTTATGCATTTAAAAGGCACTCGTGACTTTATGACGCCGTGAGTTAAAACGTGACATACATATTATGTAGAATGGGAAAGTGTAGTCTCTTCTCCTAATTCTCCAGCTATTTATTATTTTTATTACACCGTATCCGTCGTTTATCTTTCCTACACACAACAGGCCTGTTTCTACGTTAAGAAAATACAAAATACGCCCAAGTTGCCTGTAAGTTGGCATAAGTCATCATCTCTTCACATATAGTGTAAAAAGTACACGTTCTTAACCGACAATTAAGTAAAATGCTTATGTCTGCAAGCTTCTTGCAAGGAATACTCCAAAAGTGGCGTTATAGTAACCAGACATTAGAAAATGGATAAATATTGACATACCTATGATATAGAAAGAAAATCGGAGGCTGTATTTTTAAAGCGAATCTGTAATATTGCAAATTCAGGTGTAAATGCAGATGCTGCGATTACCAGCAGTTGCCTATAAAAGAAAATAACACCCTTTCTCCAGGTGTAACAGAAAGATTATCCAGGTTTAACATGATACCTCACATTTTATGTATTTAAAACGAAAACGAAGTAAAGTTCACGAAGAGAATTAAATTTAAAGCGTCAATTACAGTTGATGTTTAAATTTATTGTCCTAAAAATCCTCCAAAGCTAGTTAATTTATGAAGACTAATTTGCATACAGAATTTATTAAATCATTGTGTAATTCAGTAATCAACGACTTCAGCCTGGATTATTAATATTATATAGCTAAAATTTCATTGAGTTTAAAACCGTTAATTAGATCTAAATCTATATGAAAAGCCGTCTGTACATAGACAGCAAAGGCAAAGGGTTATTAAATTTAAAATTATCATTTTTCAATAAACACTTTAACCCGCCCTATCTCTTATCTCTTATAAAGAAGGTATTTCTTAGCTGAACTAAAAGATTTAAATCGAGATAGATAATGAAAAGGAGATTTAAAAGAAGTTTGTGAGAATAGCATTACAATGTAAATAGTTCAATACAATTAACACAAAACAATCGATTGCTTATATATCCGTTCCATATATCCATATACTAGCTTATATAGTTATTCCATTATCTGGTGGAATGTGGGTATGTACTACACTCCCCTGCATACCTCTTCGGGGATTACAGACCTGATGTTACGTTACATTTTGCTTATACATATATCCAAGTGATCAAAACAACTGTTCAGACAAATGTCGACAAGCACGGAGTTAAGCTTAGACTTAAACTCTGCACAGAATTTTAACTTTTTTTTTCATTATTATCATAACAGGATTGATGAAATCCTGTGTAACGTTCCATTGTGGGAAACGAAGCTCCAATTAGAGTAAGAAAGATTAAGGCAACGTTAGACAAGAGTGGGTTGGCAGACTACACATGCCTTAAAAATATTATAAATGATTCTAAGATGTACAGATCTCCTCTAAATGTTTTCTTTCGCCGATTAGCAAGTGACATTTAACGTTGAAAAGAACTTTTTTATGAAATAAATCGACTTTTATAGTAGATATTACATGATGAATGTTCAAAGACGATCAACCGATATGATACATCACAAAGATTCTCAAAACATTTTCCAAAGTACCCAAACTCACACACTGTTTTGCCATTAGTACTTAGTCACCAAACCGATTAATCAACGTCGCCTTATAAGAAACAATGTTGCTTGCAGATGTACTTACCACCAAACTATAGTACTCAACTTTAAGATGGCATCTATTTCTACAAAATATTATCTTGCGTCAAAATTTGACATTTTCGTCCCTTGTCTTGCTCAATGTGTTAGTAAACTTTCAGCCAGTATTTGACCTTTTTGGTCAAAGTTTGTAGAATAAACACGTCAGGGCTGCAAGGATGAAGATATTTGACTATGAGTACTTACCACCTACCTCGTAAGGACCTGATGTGATGATAAATAATACATAGTAATAAAGATTCTTAGTTTTTCGGGCAACGCAATACGTATTTGTCGAAACAGAAGTACTTAAGTATTACGAAGCTATTATCAAATAAATGTTTGTTATTCTAGTAGGTGTTCGAGAAGAACTCTCCTAATGGCTGAAGTTCTTAAGTAATGCTCTCGAAACTTTTTATTACGAAACGTTTGTTGTTCAACACTTACCGTTAATTGTTTTCAGTAAACGTTTGTTGATAATAGGGTAATAACATTTGTACGAAGCGTTTTATCTTGATCTGTGGCTATATACTCCACTGGGACACTGAAATTGTTTTACAACGAAGTCAAATACGTACGTACTACTTAATCTCGGCCCAGTTATTTAACAGGGTTAAGACATGGTTGATGTCTTTTGACTGGGCCAGTTTTGGTAGACCTAAACCCCTCTCATTCTAAGAGGAGACTCATTTTCAACAGGAGAATGACAATAGCGTTGATAATAACACATGATTCTCTACTGCGTTTTATCTTATTATAGTATTTAGCTCCAACAGTCAGGATATAATAAATTGTTAATTATTATGTTGACGAAAACATTATAATAAATTAATAAGACCAAAATTAATAAGATTGTAATAATGTACAACATAGCAAACATTTCGGTTAAATATGTATTATAAACGAAAGCGACAATTTAATATTGTTGGTACTAGAAGCTGTTAATTTGTTAGTAAAAAATGAGAGGAAATGGTCATATATTTCTGAACTCAATCTAGTTAGTTCTTATCTAATCCTGTTTGCATTCCGTTTGAATTAATGTTTACTGTGAGCTCGATTGAGTTGTTGATTGTGGTTTTTATCCACGTGAGGACACACTTCGATTGAAGTGAAGAGAGAAAATGTTTGTTTGTCAAAGACTACCCTAAAATGTATATGTTGAGTAGTTATTGATTGGACCGGACTGGACGAATGATTTCTCGATTTCTTTATATATGTAGTTGAGAACAATGATAAAGAATGAAAATGCTGATATAAAACGAGAATGTTGATAGATGCAATTGCCGAGGGAGTCCGAGGGTCATTTATATTGACAGAATAGTTCGGGTACTGGCTGTTTGGCGAGTTAAGTCTCAAAAAGTGGTGTAAAGGATCTAATAAAAGCACTCCAAGTCCTGTACACGTAGAAGTATTTCGCATTCGGTGCCCTGTAGCGACGTGAACTGGTATGACGGTACTCTAATAATAATATTAACAGCATAACACAACGTCACGGCTATATTTCTCACAAGGAAAAGACAGAGTACTCTCATTTTTCACCAGATATATTACATATATGTACGTTCCATGGAATAGGTCGTGAGCCTATTTCCATACATCGGCCAAAAATCTATACTTCGTCCTACTACTGGTAATTTAAAGTTAAAAAAGAACGCAATGATATTTTCCCCGACTCGAAAGATGAGGTCGTTAAACGACATTATATATTCATGGAAATATTCTTATACACTAACTTTTGAAAGACAACCATCAAAAAGAAACTACGTAGATACTACGTAATAGATAGTGAATATATAATTCTATTTTAAATGGTGGTACTGGCTCAAATTAACATTTATCCGATAATAATAAATGAACTACAGCTACAGCTAAGCTAACAGGGAACAGTTATAATAAGATTTTCTGTCGTTCCTATATGAGATAGAAAAAGATTATTAATAATCGACAGAAAAACCAACAGAAAACGATTATTATCATTGTTAAATAACTTTTCTCATTGTGAGAGTAGACCTGTGTTCAACACTTGTGTCCAAAGTTTACTATGATGATGAGTACAATGATGACGATGACAATGACGCTGATGATGACAATAACGCTGATGATGACAATAACGTTGACGATGACAATGTTGACGATGTTGATTATGTTAATGATGATGTTTGTCATATTAAGATACCAATGTTAAGCGAAATAATACGCGTACGTTTGGTATTTATCTAAACTAACACGAAACATTTCATATAAAAAACTAAGTACGTAAAGCTGTGTTTACACTTTGTTATCGTATAGAATCTAGAAACTTCGATCGTGAACCGCGATATCGTGTTGAAAATTTTCTAGGTATTGCATGTCGATGTGATTACGGGCGCCGCATACAGATCAGGTTGGCGAATTCAGGAGAAAATGTTTTTCTTTCCTCGTGCAGTGGGATCTACTGCAAGATTTGCGCTTCAACTTGAATAAGTATGTTTATTTTGTTAACTGAATTCATCTTGAAATTTCGTCTCCGCACACGCAGTCTTGTCTCAAAATAGGCAGATCTTGTGCTATGGTAACCAGTCGGCAAAATTCTACATATGTACCAGTATGTATTCTATGTCAACGGTGTAGTTGCTATAGTGTATTACATCTACAGCTTTACTGAATACAAAGCTTTAGTAACGTTCTAAGCGAATAACTTTATTAATAAATCAAACGCTAGACACTACACATACGTGCCAACATTGCAGATTTTATATCTTGCTTTGATTTACAATTTACTTAAATATGCTCATTACACAATGCTCGTTCTGGGTGAGTATCGAATCTTCGTCTGGTTCAACAGTCAGGTTCAGTAACCACTGGACCAACAGGTCAATAATAAATTGAGTTGTGAAGATGGAAATCGATTGTGTAAAAAAATGTTTTATAAACCCTTTGTCCCAGGGTTCAGACTATTCCATAAATCCTAATCGGTTCAGCGATTCAGAATATTAAAATATGCGAATTTTATTCATATGGGTTTTGATGACAAAGGCTCAATTGTTTTCAAAGCCATTTTCTAAAATTTATCGGAAACGTATTTTGGATATGTAAGATATAAAAAGAAATGTGGCTAAATATATTTGAATGCTTATATAATAAAGTATTATGAGACAGTAGAATAACGCTCCAATAAGCAACGAATAGATGTATTATGTCTACATATGTCAATTTCTTTTCATTACATCGGATAAGGTTATATATACGATGTACCATCCTCCTTCAACATACTTCCCTAATATCCTTATACTCGCACCACAATAAACTATTGGATATTGATTCATAACAAGAGAAATAATTTCATGAAAGAAAGGCTTTGATTTTTTTTTATTAATCTAATTAGAGAGCTGTTACAAAACACAATTTCAATTTTTCAATCTTAAAATCTTTCTTTAGTCATCACCTTGTCATCGTCATCATGTTATCAACATCGTTATTATTACGTCATACGTCAATCTTAAAATCGATTCCAATTTTAAAATCAGTTACAATTTTAGAATCAACGTCTTTCTCAGTTTAAAAGTTCATGAGATCTCGAAGTAAAGTTTACGCAATTAGAGATATCTTAACAAATCATTACAAATCTCTACATGATCGTTTGGAATATTTTTTTGAAATTATTCAATACTGAGTTACTTTTAAATCTTGTATACGAGTACGTAAAATCAAGGAATCAATCAGTGTCAAACAAATCTCGCAAACAAATAATTTGTACCGCTCGTTTCTATAATAAAATACTTAGACAATGCATAGCGTGATTACACAATATCTTTTCTATTGCCACTTATTATTCGTGTCAGGAAAATGATGATTTTACGATCGCACCCATCGCTGCTGCATCGAGAAGGTGATGCACGTGTGCGCAGGCCGTCTGTTCTACTTACTAGAACCGTTCAACTGAATTTTATTTTTATACATTTTATTACCTCAATCGGTTAAGCTCCGTGTGAGATCGCGCGGGCCCGCCGCCCGCGTAGACAAAACCGAAGTTTTTATTGTGGCTTACAGTTAATCAAACGGCAGATGTCTGTTTATATTGGAACGTTACGTTATGTAAAAATGTACATATATTAAATTTTTAATTTTACTGTAACGCTTAAGGACTCTCCAGGCGGTTGTTTTAATTATTGCGCAGTAAAAATGTTATTGGATCGATTTATTAGTGGCCGGAGAGTTTTTGTTTATGACTCGCACCACCGCAGTTTTATAACCGGATCTAGTATGCGTACCTAGTAGGTTAGGAAAATGTATACATTTGTTATATTGACTTGATCGTGACGTGATATCTTTATTATTAGTTTGTAAAACAATCTTTTACGTACCCCACACTTATAACTTATTTCTGTATGGGGTCAAGATAAACTATACAATTTTACTATGTGAGTTATGGTAACAGTGATAGGCTAGTGGTGTGATTCCACCCCCAACCTCTATCCGTTCATTAATTTTGGATTCAAATTAAGTACCACTTGCTGTAACGATAAAGGAAAACGTTATGAGTGAACCTTTACAATATCTTGGAGTCCGCTAAAGGTAATATTTTCTAAGGCATGTCAAGTCTCACACTCTGATTTTGGCCAGCGTTTTAGAGTATGGCCTTACCGTTTCTCATTATGTGAGGAGAGTCGTATCCAACAGTGGAAAGATATAAGGGTTGATGACGATGATGATACCATAATAGAAAAATAAGAGAAGAACAAAAATATTATAGTTTCTTCCAGGCATGTATGCACCTTGGGGGCATGTTTACTCCTCATTACGCAGCCATCCACGAAAACTCTAATCTATCAGACAATAACAAAATACTAGACGAAATACACAGGTATACAATCAGCAATACCAATTATGGATAACCTATAAAAGCTATTGTACTTGACGTCTGCGTTCTCAATGCCAAGTACAAATCCCGAGGCCACTCATGCTCTTCTATTATTAGATAGTACCTGTACCCATGAACTATACCCCAAACGAAGCAGTTCAGTTTGGCGTCAACAATATTTTTCCAGTTTCGTAGTTTATTTGTGCATTCGTTAACCTACAATCTATTACAAGGACAGTGTTATTTAAGCCCAGTGTATACAAGAGAACATCGCAGCTCTTAATTTAGATACCAATGTTTTTGATTATAAATTACTGACGTGAGAAGGTTTCGGCTTTGTTGAAACTTTCAACTTAGGGTTGTCAGATGTTACAACGCTTGTTCGAGAAAACGATTCATATGCAGCCATCTTCGACATTAAACTGTAGTAATTAATAACAAAATTTTATATATTGTCTAAGGCTAACCGGTTAAATAGTAAATGTAACTCCTGAGCTTAAATTATTTTTGTTAAAAACTCGTATATAAAATGATGACGTTCATAAATTTGAATGTGATGATGTTGATGACAAACGATATAATTATAAAATAAATGAATAGCTTACAGTTTTTGGCATCGTGTAAATGATTTGAAGTGTTAATTCTAGTTTTCCTTTATGTTTCAAATGTCAAGGATTTATCTGGGCAACCCTAACTTAATATAGCAGAAAATTATGCACGAACTAATGACGCAAACGAGTTTTGTTAGTGTAATCCGCTTATGTTTCGACAATGAGTATTCTTGCCCTTCCGAAACTATATTATCTCCTGAATTAGAAGTTACCTTAAACACGCTTTAAATTATCAATGGTTTATATGTTGGAGGCCAGATATATTTTACTGTTAAAATTAATACATCGTCTAAAGCAAATGTTCTGATACATTAGGATATTGTATTTGCATTTAAAATGCCACCTTATTGTTATTTTTATCGTTTTAAGACTAAATAAAATATAACTAGATTTGTGGCTTAATATGTCTCTAGTAAATGCGGAGCCGTGATAGCCATCATTTCAATTGTAGTCCCTACTCCATTGTTCTAAGGTTAGAGGTTACACGCGTTAAGTTATTATGATGACGTGAGACAAAAACGATTAAATCTAAGAGTATAAATAATATCCTAAGGTAAGATGCTCCACTCCACGCATGCCCAGCGTGGACATTACGGGCATAAACCCCCTTTTGGGGAGACCTATGTCCAGCAGTGGACTGAGATAGGCTGATGATGATCCTAAGGTAAGAACGTAACTTCACGCCTGTGTTCCCCGAAGAGGTAGGCAGAACCAGAAGTAGTAGGTCACCGGTTACGTTTACGTCCCACTATGGAATAGGACCACCTATTGCATGGCAATTGCATGCATGGCAATTGGCTCACCAGAGCCAATTGCCATGCATCGGGCACATATCCAGACTCCGAATCACTTCTAGAAAATCTAAATTAGAAAATTTTGTAGTGTTCGATCCGGGAATCGAACTCGAGACCTCCCGATCGGCAGTGGCACTTGCAACCAACACGACCACAGAAGCTAAGGTAAGAAGAAAGGTACGAAAACCCTACTAGGCAAAGTTTAAATTAGTTTGCGTTGACAGATACGATCTTGCAATAAATATGAGTGATTAACAAATGAATGTAACACGTTTGCGACACCGCTAACAGCTTTGGGAAAAGTTCGGTAACGAATTATACTTGAACATTACTGTGTATTATAGCACTTCGAACTTCTTGCCGAGGTGTTAAATTCACAGCAAGGACATGTTGCACTGCGAAAGAGAATGCGACTAACAATGTTTCGCTGTCATATATGTTAAAATTATTACTATGTCATCACGCCAGATTCTATATGGGCTAAGCAGAGCACCGAGCTCTAAATATTTCTCTGACGTGCTTCTTCTACATTTATCACTCTCTTTATATCTGTATCGATTTTGGAGACTTCTGACTTCCACATCAATCAGCATCAGATCTATTTGGTGAATATAATTGACTCTTAGTCTTCAGCACTAACATACGAGTACATCAACATATAAATTCGCAGATATAACACAAGTCATTTTAATTATTTCTTAACTACCTATAAAAATATCTTGGTATGTTTTCAAATAATCATTGAAGTCCTTCAGGTCGACTTTTTTAGGTACTGCATGGGATGATCTCGATAGAAATAGATAGAGAAAGATGTAAGTGAGACTTTAAAAAACGCATTTTATGCCTATCAATAAAACCGCGTTTCATTATTTTTCAATGTGGAACGTGGTTTTCATTTAAACTCCTAAGATGTATTTTCCCTCTTTTTATTTCTTTTTAAGCGAATAGCATCAAACGAGAAGGAATAATCAGAGGCAAGCATTAAATAATATTTGTCCAGAAACACACGCCGGCAGTGTCTTGCACTCTGTGGCTGTTTGGATAAAATACGTGTAACCTATGAGATACGGGTAGTCCAGCCATATGTCAAAGGGAGATGGCCCTTAGAATGAGATCGGGGAATTTGAGATTGAATACAGACGTGTAGAGACAACAGCGACGAACAAACAAATGGTAGCACGCATTTCCTTCATTCCTTCCACGAAATCTCTTTGTCAACTCTTGCTATCGTCAGCGGTAATAAAGCGAATCCCTTAAGACGGTATGTCATTTGCGCCATAACGTTCGCTTTCGGCTCACGCACCGTATGAAAAACACATTATACTATGCTTTGAACTTTACGAATTCTGTGAATTTCCTCCTACAAGTGTAATATGAAAAAATACCACTGTCGGCCGATTAATAAAACGTCGTAAATATCTTTCATTTTAACGCCACTTAGCGTTAATAATTAAGGGGATGGCGACGGGCGAGGGGTTAAGCGAGCCCTTCCGAAATTATCGGTAAGCTACCACTTTACTTAGTGTAGGTATATGTACTTAGCGAGTTGGGTTAACCGCAGCCCCAAACGAAAATCCTTGATCCGTCTTAACTGATAAGCAGTTGGTGCTTTTAATACTTGAATACTATACTGAGAGTTACTCCTTATTTATTTCTATGCGATTATTACTTTAAATTTGTTCAGTGGAGGCATCACCGCTGCTGCCTTCACTACCCGTATTCCTGAACTCTGATTTGAACTGTAGTTTAGGTAAATATAGTAAAGTTGAGGGATTTGATCCTGGTTCAACGATAAACTGTACCATTTGATATCAAATCATTTATGTGTTAGGTGGAACCTATTAGGTGGAAAATATCATCATCATTTTCATCGTGAGCTTGTATTAATCCATTGCTGGACATAGGGTACAGTAGATTCCCATGCGTTTGCTATTTAAATGAAATAAAAATGTTGAAGTCAAAACACACGGTTTTTATTTATGGCAAGCTGTTGCCCGCAACGGCGTTCGCGTGAATTTCAGTTTTTGTGTTTTCCTGATTTCTTATATGGACAGGCCTAGCAAAACTAAAAACTGGACTGAGAAATTACTAGACTACGTTTTAAACCCTATTTTATATGCTAGACCGTACAAGTACTCGTATATATGAGCTCCACTTACTTACATTGACCATTTGTCTCAAATTGACCACTTTTTAACTTTTCGTTCATATAAAATTTCAATCATAATAGGCTTACAGACCATAACCAAGGATTCAGCCTAACCAAATGAACAGTATTTCTATTTTTTTAATTGGTATATCTTTTTTTATATATAACACGTTTAAAAATAAAAACATTCCATCATGTTAAGGGAAGCTTACTACAACATCTGTGTAAACAGTACGCTTATTACTTAGGACTTGTACGAGCGTACATAAACGTGTTTTGGGTTGTTTTTCGTTAATAAAGACTTGTGGGCGTTTTTAAAAAATATATTTTTTTAATCTTATGATAGGCTAGCGTTTAGCCGCGATCTCGCCGGATGGAATGTACAGATGCGTCCTAAGATGAAGCCTACTCAACCTTGTTTTATAAGTCCTAGGTTATATTTGTCCGAAAACACAGACACCGGCTGGGTGTTCCACTCCTTGGCTGTTTGGATAAGAAACGTGCAACCAAACTTTTTCGTTCTGGCAATTGGAATATGCATCAGATAAGGACTTATATTACCACTGGAAGAAGGTCGTCGAAGGTGTCTACAGACTGTCCGGTATGGCTTGCTCAAGTTTACTTGAAGAAAAAAAACTGTAACCAACTATCCGTGAAATGGAAATTTACTCACCTCTATTATTACACAAATATGACTTCACACATTGGTTTATTATTTCCGCTCTATTTATGGAAATAGAGCAAGGAAATTTTTAAACATGATTCGAGGTAAATTTGGAAACACGGTCATTTGTATCTACAACAAAATATGTATGATATTTTTTCCTGCTATTTTCTTTAATGTTTCTTATATTTTCTTATGTTATATATATAGAATATTTCAAAGCAATCTTATTATAATTTATGAAAGTAATGCTTTTTATAATCCATGGAAGTTCTCTCTATCGGTAAATTGCAGTGCTCACTTTTGAGGTTCTTTTGAGATTGAAGCACCGCATTTAGAGCTTTGTGTGGTGCTGGTATGTTTAGTGTTTTGGTCGTGTCTGGGTTTCTCTTTTCGATGAGATCCGTGAATACAATTTCTCCTAGGGTTACGTTATGGACTCGCGGCTGACGAAACGATGGTACTTTGATACAAATCAGTTGTTACAATTCGCTCGAAAGATGTTTTAAAGTTGATAGTATTTTTCACACCGAACATCGGTCGCACAATAAGATTCGATTCTGATTTGGTAGACACCTATGCCTACGGGTGAATAGGCACTTTCTAGGCGAGCGTGTTACACCCTAGGCTGCATCTCGCTTTCCATTA
>DWMG01002586.1:0-13002 GCA_018244855.1 Elbella merops
CACGCTCCTTCTACATTCATTGTTTGTACACGTTGTAATTTATAGCACCAAACAAGTTGTAAGGCACTAATCACTGCACTATAGGTGTGTAGCAGTGATGTACGCTATCTCCAAAATATCAAATAAGTTATTCATATCGCGAAACCTTGGCCATCGTCGATTCAATATAAAAAAGACAAATATTTGGGCAAATGGATTGTCTCGCGCAAATAATATTGCCGATGACTATGATCACTCATCCGCATAATACCCAATATCTTCACTGAGCAAGATCCTTTCCACAATATTTATTATTTATTACACGATTACGACTACATTTCGGGTTTTGCTGAATCACGTCAACTGTGAGAGTGTGAGGACATGAGGGTATTAGCTGATGAAATGGCCATTTGGGATGTTTTCGGATTTTCATAATGTATAGAAAAGTTTTTTTTACATTATTGTTACTTTACTGGAATCAACATATGTAAGGAGAATCAAAATATACATGTTATTTGAATGAACGTAACATCACGCCTGTAATTCCCGAACGGATAGGAGGAGAGGTAGGAGAGGAGTGTAATAGCCTCCCACGTTTATCCAGTGACGTTTACGTCTCATAGTGGTGAGCCTATTGCCATACTCCGGACACAGATCCAGACTCCGAGTCACTATAGAAATTCTAAATTAGAAAAATCCAATAGTACCCGATTCGGAATTTGAATCCAGGACCTCTCGATCGGCAGTTGCCTTTGCAACCACTCGACCAACGATGCAGGCAATTATTTGAATGTAATGCTGGAATTTTACTGTAAGTATATATTGCAAGTACCAATGCTGTAAAGCTAGCTGACAGAATGCAACCCGTCTTGTGACAAAACACGACCAATAGACGACCTCTGACAAGAGAGAAGTGAAAACGGATTCTTGTGGGAGAATTAAATATACATACCTACTCTTACTTGAAACTACTGCTTCTTACACAATCCGCCAAAAATCAAAACTGTGCCGCCAGGTTTTTAGTATGATTGAGAGATTAAGAAGTAATACAATGGTTCAGCAAATGGTAAATAGTGATTTAAACTTTGATGTGATAATTTTTATAAGTGGAGAGCACGATAGAAATAAAATAAAAATAAATAAAATATGCTTTATTTCATTTCAAAAAGTATTAACAAACAAGTGGCAAGGGCCCCTGTACTGGGTTGGAAGAACCTGTATTACAGGGTACCCCGCTCCTTCACACAGATAATAGAACAAATTTGAAATGTTAATAGGGCTATTACAATAAAGAAGACTAATTACTAAAATATAACAGCAGTAGATATACATATGTAGTTTAAACAATAAACAATAAGGTATTTTTATTTTATTTTTTATTTTATTTTATTTATTTGGTTCACCAACAGTTGTTACATTGTTTTTTACGTATTAACACATGTATAGTTATGAACATTGCTAAATGTAACCTAACCAGTTATAGGTAAACACAGCATGCAAATTAATAATATTAAATAATCAAAAAAAGGATTAATTTGGAATTAATTCTAGTAATTTCTTGGCAAAGTCTTTAAGCCTAAGTGAGAATACATCTATAGGTTTAGAAGTAAACAAGTTGAAAGGGTGCAAAGGTACAAAGGTACAAAGGTATGCTGAATTGATGTGATGAATTATGGTCATCGTGTGTGTGTGTGTGTGCGTGTGTGTGTGTGCGTGTGTGTGTGTGTGTGTGTGTGCGTGTGTGTGTGTGTGTGTTGTGTGTGTTGTCTGCGCGAGTGTTTTGTTCATCAGTGTAATAACTAGGAGATAAGTTGTTCTGTTTCAAATGTTATTATCAATTGGCAAAATTATTATAAAATGTTACTAAGTTTATTAGTCAGTGTTATATTATTGATAGGACTGCAGAAACATGAACCTTCCTGTGGGACTGTTGGGATAGAGGTTAAGGACGACTAAGATGGTCGACCGGAAATGTGTAGATCAGTAACCATACTCTAACTAAAACACGAATTACTGTTGTAACAACTGCATCATGGTAGAAATAGAATTAATGGCGGTAATTCTTCAGCAATAACATGAAACAAATGGACATTAATGGAGTCAACATAAGCAACCATGTTAAGGATATTAGTTAATTAATTCATTGCAATTAATCAGGTAATTAGAAATAGTCGACGTTGATCGCTTGCACCTTCTAAAGGCATCTCGAATGGTGCAACATCAGAGTACCTTACCAACTAATCTATGGTCCAAAGAGTAACGCACGTTCAGACATACCTACGCCCGAAGTGTACATTTTACATCTTCATTTAAACGTGAGGTAATACTAAATCGAATGTCACGCCCCACCGATGTTGTTGAACCCGAATATTTTTAATTGTAATGTAGATTAACTGTTATCTGATTGAGGCTGTTTGAGCATTCGTAATAACATATTTATTTTTACGTTTGACAGCGGTGGGCGGCGCGATCAAAGATAACGTACGACTAAAGTCTAAAGACTAGTACGTACGCCGCAACACGTGCACGAGTATTGGAGGTACAGCATTTGTTCCCATACCTCTATTCTTAATTCAAATGCATAACTGAAGATGATATTGAAAATCGATAAAATATTATACTTTAAAATGCTATTTAACTTTATAAGGAGAGTAATTAATTCAGAAAGCGAGCTATGTCTGTTACAATATAGATATCAGACGCTTGGCGTTCCCTGGCTAAACCACTATGGACCTAGTGTAACATTATCTTAATATTATAAACAATACATAAAATATATAAAGTCTGATTGTCAATACGTTTCACTTTTATAGGAATCACTTTTTTATGAGTCTATGAATTTTTAACTGCGCATGAAACTAGTGGAAGGTGTTCATCAAATATTGTCTTATAGACTGTTTGTCAGGATATATACCTACATTTATTTGGAACTCGACGCTCTCTGCATAACCCCGTAACAGACCATACGTTACGTACATACAATAATTGTGTTAAATCTTTAACTGGCTATGAATATGCTCATGTATAAATAAATATATATTTTTTTAAATTTCGCACAAGGCGGGGATTTTTTTACACAGAACAAGTACTTGTCCATGAAACTTGGTCTAAAAGCAAAACTCTGTGAAATGAAATAAAATATAAATATATACACAACGTTTTAAAATAAAACACGAAATTAATACAAAGGTGTTGTAGCGTTTAAGTTTTTGTTGGGAGTTTTTGTGGTGGCGGCCACTTAGCGAAAATTGACGGCCGCGCGATCAATATTTGAAGTTTTTTCGTTTCTTTGTCCAAAGATGAATGCTCGTTAAAAGGGTGGTGATGATAGAACACGAAATGAGATCGGACGATTATATTATACAAAATGGTTCTTTTGTTTAAAGTTTCTTAAATGAGATCCGCCGAAAAAAGGCACTTCGTTTATACTTTGATACAATACTTTTTGTAGACCTACTTAGCAGTTAGCCTGTTGTTGTGATGCCTATGGTAATCTTATTAAAACAGAGATATTAGTTAAAGCGACCTCTTTAAAACAGTGATATAGTTTTCATTATCATCAACTTGTCGTAGTCCATTGTTTTTAAAAGCAATTTGTTTTCTCGGTCCAGTAATTACTTAACTAAATATTTTGTAACATGTTTTCAATATAGTAAAACGGGACATAGTATAATATAATATAATATAATCCGTATATCTTCGGAATTTCGGGACGTAATGTAATATAAACCGTTTATCTTTTTGGACTTGAATATCATAAAAGTTGTGAAAGATACAAATCTACCATGTGTAATCTACATGTACATACCTGCCTCCACGCCAGGTTCCTTATGCGCTGGGCCCTTATCGTGTAATATAAAAGGTACCTTTTTAAATAGAGATAAAATATACCATACATCCTTTTGCCGATAATTATTGAGTTTAATTAGGATATTACACGTAAACAAACACATAGGTATTTGCAGTGACGCAGTACAGAGGGGGTCCTAACAAAACCGTCACCAATAAATCCAAGTCATGTCGCGAGCATTAGGACTACGCGTTCTTCTGCAAACACGGCGATATGGCAGACGATCAGAAAACTGCATTTCACGTATTTAATAACGTCCTCAATGCTCACCCCACACAAGAAATCTATTAACGTCAAAACGACCGTTTTAGCAATCCATCAAGTACAACCCTTGTAAACCAAAAACGTTTTTCATTCACCACCACGCTAGCTGTGCAACTCGCCTGAATTCTTTAAGCCCATTTTTGTAGAGGTATTCAATCAACAATATGACCATGTTATTTTTAAATAAAGCAATGAAACTGTTTACTCGCCGTGAAATGAAGAGGTTGGTATTTATACATGAATTAATAATGCTAAACTCATTTTTACAACGCTCAAAAGAAACAGTTTTATAATATATTTAGGTTCAGCCGTAGGAATACGATATATAAAGTAGCAGTACCTTCTCATTCTGAGATAAGACCAATTTCCAACAGTGGAATGAAAGGGTTGATAATAATGATGATTTTACTAGCGTTGTGTACACATCTTTATAAAGGTTGCTTGAATGGCGTTTTGGTAATTCCCTAATATAAAAATACTAATGCTATTTCTATAGTAAATGTTAAGTGTTTCAAGAGAAAATGAGAGCTGAATATTATTAAAGGCGACACTGAATCAGAACTGAAGCGAGTGATATCTCAGCGTCGACAACGTCACGAATAATTTGTCGCCCAATGAATTGCGCCATGCAAGAGGAATCCTCTGTGTAGACCAGCCTTTGTGAACATTTGGCTCTTTAATATTAAACAAGCCTAAATATAAATGTTCTTTACTCTGGGCCTCACATAGAAGCACAAAGTCGCCTAACGAACTATGGAGAGAGCTATGCACGGAGTTTCTCTACGTGACAAATCCGAATTGGTGAAATCGGTAGACGAACCAAAGTCACCGACATTGCTCTCAAAATTAGTTATTTCAAGTGGCAATGGGCAGGCCACATCGCTCGAGTGACCGACAACTGATAGGGAAGAAAGCTCATCGAGTGGCGACCACGTCTCGGTAAAAGGAGCGCAGGTCGCCATCCTACCAGATGGTCGGACGACCTGAAGAAGACAGCGGGCAGCTGCTGGATTCGGAAGGCCCAGGACCGGAAGGAGTGACGCCGATTAGGGAGGCCTATTTCCAGCAGTGGACATTTAGAGGCTGACGATGATGATGATGAAATATCATTTGATTTGATGTTAAGGAAAACTTCGTGAAGAAATCTGCACACTTCAGAGTTTTCTGTTATGTTTTCTACTTCTTATTCTTTTTCATCAATTTTGTTGCACTTTTGGCAGAGTGGTTGTGGTCATTCTAGTTGATGGTTCGCTTCACCAATCGTCGCCATTCCTCCCTAATGGCAGCCATTCTTATGCATTTAGAAACGGAACTATCCAGAACGTCTTTATTAACGTTTTGTATGGTGTGTTAATACGAACGTGGCCCGCGTCCTTAATTATAGCCTTCAACTTTTTATAAAATTAAAATAACTTGAGTTACTCCTAATTACATCAGCTATCTGTCAGTGAAAGTTTCGTCAAAATCGGTCCAAAGATTAGCTGGCACAAACAAACAGACAGACAGTAAAAATTGTACCAAATTGTAAAAAATGTTATTTTGGTATGTGTACCGTGTATACATACATTTATGTATTTAGTAAAAAGCGGTTATTTTAATGTTACAAACAGACATTCCAATTTTATTTATTTATTTAAACTGAAAATAAGAAGGAAAAAAGAAGTAATTTTCATCAAAAATGTTTAAGATTTCTGTACTAGTAGTAGATGTTTAATGGTGCAAATCATTTTGAATTGCATTCTTCATTCTGATGACACTTTTAATGAAAATGGATTGAGAGCAGTATGATATTTCAAGCAGCCAATTAGTGTTAGTCTCTTATACTAATTTCACTGGAGTTATGAACATCTTGACACTAATAATTCTGTCGAACGATAATTTTGGATACAATTGTTATCTTTAATGTCTAAAAGCATAACAAATCAAGCAGTTTAGGCAGATATGGTTTTTAAGTATCTAAGTACTATTAGACTGTACTATTAAATGCGTCAATACATGATACTCCGAACGTTTTTTTCTGCTACAGTCAATCCTCGTCAAGGCTCCAATAATATTATGGACGTCAGATTTTATATTTGATAAAAAGATTCTTGCGACCCGCCCAATCAATCGCTGCTTTTAATGGACTGTATTTAGAGAACTAATGGCGTTTCCACAGAGTATAGATCGCAGAGCAGTAATACACAGTAAACAAATTGATTTTTTTGATTGATGAAAATTACTTAGATGTTACATGTTCTTTATTTTTCAAATATATTTCAAATGATCGAGAGGTGCTAGCTAATAATAAAGTCCGGCTGTCCTTTGTTTTTGCATCAACAGCCAAATCATTGTGAGAAAACCTGTTTTTAAACTATTTAAACTACTTACAGGTTTTCGTAACTTTCTCTAAGAAATGTGATATTTACTATCCAGCACTTGGTCATCGTGGCTGACCATATCGTTATACTATCTTCGTTCCGAAGTCGAAGTCGATACTCGTATCTTCGAGTCGAAGATACGAGTAATAATAACCTGTTTTTAAACTATTTAAAATAATACACTTCGACGTCTTTACAGTAGAAATTCAGATCAACTAAGCCCATGGAACATTCTCGAAGAAGCTACGTTTCGAATTAAAGGGTATCAAACTAATAGTATTTATGGGCGATGTTGAACTTGATATTCCGTGGGCAAGTTGCCAATGCTATGTTTTGGTCACTAATTATGGTAAGTTAAAGCTCCTTTGTTTTTGTGCTTGAGAAGATTTATTGCTTTAATTCTTAGTTTAAGAATGTGTACTTAAGTAAAGCTTGGTCATTAGCACACTATAAGTTTAACAATTTTGTTACTCAACCATACTTTCGTGATTAACGCTCGTTTTAGTTAAACATAGCTAACAAAACATTAACTGTGAATGGTCTTTTTAATATTATATGATTTATGGATTAGATTTTTTGTCATAAAGCATAAATTCTTTTTTACATTTTTATTATTCAATATAATAGATGTTAATGTTTTAATTAATTGCATTAAGTTGTCACTAAGGCATTTTTATATTAGGTACAATAACAATTTTTATGTTTTAGTTCTTAATTTAGCCTCTGTGAGGCGGCGTTCAGTTAGGCATAGACGCAAAAACTAAGTGTAGATTATTCCAATACGCTTCGGGCGCAAGTAAATGAATCAACGAGTAGGTTTCTGATAAGCTTAAATCGAATCACCTTCGAGTTTGATTGAAGGCCGGTCACCGAGTCGACATTATTAAACGCACAAATTAATTAGATCTGTTCGGACATCTATTATGAGTTTGAAACTTACAATTCGTAATTTGTCATGTTCGAATGTAATCCCACTGCGTAATCGTGGGTGTACGTAACTGTGATATTGATACCCGTTCAATTATGTTTTTTGTTCAGTAACAGCAGCCGGATCTCATTTATACTTACCGATCTTAATACCGACCGTAGCAATTATTTCGGTAATATTTCAACAATGGCCAGTCTTGGAAATCTGAGCTTCATTTCTCATCAAATTGCCAGCAGTAAGTTCTATAGACATATACATGCAACTGTAGTAATAACTTTAATAAGACACAGCATTATCTAACATTCGAATTTCAAAAGGTTTTCGTTATAAAATTTATAAACGAATGCTTTTTAAGGGAGCTTTAAAACATGTATTGAATTTATTAAACGCTAATAATGTGGGAAAACAATTAATTTAACACTTTATGATAAATAAACATACTTAAGCAATATTTTATTTTCCCATCTGTTATAACAAAATTGAATTTTAATTCCATAATTAATAGCGCAACCGATATTTTTCAATAAATGATAATTTGTTATAAATCCAACATTGCAATGGAAATAAGAGATAAAGTCGCGGCCAGTTACTTTTACCATCGAGTAATTTTTCAATTAATTGAATTTATGTTATGTTGATTCATGGGTAAGAAAGCAGTGGGGAGTCTCCATGACGATCGCCTTCGTACATACGCGCGCTGCCTTCTGGACAATCTACTATAAATATGCGGCAGTCGAATATAAAGGTTATTTTAATATACAGTAAAATCTCAAATCAATTTATTTTCGAGCCATAAAGAACCGTTTTAGTATTGTTCGGTGAATCATAGCATGTTATTTCGATCCGTAGAATGATTTGTCGTCGGTAACAACCAGTACGCAACAAGAGACGCCATAAATCATCCGCCTTGACGTCCTCATGATTCCTGCACTTGGATATTCCATGGAAAAATTCTACCCCGGTATCTAAAGGTTGTTTTTTTTTAAAATATTCATAATGCTTTTAAAAACGTCCGATACCAGACGGTGTCGTAAAGTTCTTTGATCCTGGTGTTCCCCTTGGTAATTTTACCGTATATTGAACAAATAAAACACATCCCCCCTCATATTTGGATGCAGCAAAAACACTTGATTTACAGTTTATTTTGGCTCTTTTAAAAAAAAAATACGGAGTCATTTTCGAATAGGCTAAAAGCACACAGAAATAATGTGGCAATAATGGAAGGGAGGGTGAATAAATAATGCTTGGCTTATGCACGAATATCTCTTGATATTCCGTTTATTTTTATTCGTAAGTCTTAGAATAATAACATTAAAACGGCAACTGTAAAGGTATGTCATACTTAAACATTTCATTAATATTTTTTACAGTTTTTCTCTATAAGTGCTAATAAAATAAAAAACAGAATTTTAACATCAGTTATATTCATATCTTAAATTAAATATTTTGATAAATAAAAATATCTTAATTTCAATATTTCGGTAATATGCTCCGTGCGTGTATGCAGTGAGTGACGGATTTAGTAGCAGGTCTATAAGGGCAGAAATATGTATTTAGTACCTACTTAGCGTTTTGCCTTCCTCCTAAATTACTTGACGTGATAATATAATAATAATAAGTAGACAACTACAGTACGTGTGCAAGTTAGTCGTCTGAAGTAAATGAAAAACCTAACATCACGCTTGTAATCCCCGACTGGGTAGTCACGTTTCACCAGTTGCGTTTACGTCTCATCATGGAATAGTTGGTGAGCCTGTTGCCATACATCGAGCTCATATCTAGACTCTGAGCCACTACTAAAAATTCTAAGTTAGAAAACTCGAAATGGTACTTGACTCGCGATTGGAACCCAGGACCTTTCGATCAGCTGTCACGCTTTGCAACCACGCATCCAGCAACGTGGCCTGAAATATAAACGTTTGTAGTAAACAGGATATTTTTGGCAAAATACACGAGAAATATAAAATGATAGTTTTCGTGTAAACATTTTCCCTTCGTTAATTTGTAAGCGATACTCTGTATGCTTTTCGCTATCTCCTAAGTGAGTACCATCTCGCAATCTGTTGTTCCCAGACTCGGAAATTTCGGGGAAGTGCTGTTATTTTGATTTCCTTTCAGTGTTTGTAACGTTTACGATATATAATATATTTGTTTCATGTTAATGTATATTATGTACAGAATATGTACGTTATATGTTATATGTATTTTATGTACAAATATTTACGCGTTTGGTTACAATCTCACCTGATGGTAAGCGAGATGCAGCGTAGGATGTAGCACGCTCGCCTAGAAAGTGCGTATTCACTCGTGTCTTAAATAATTCTATGTTATACGAATCGGGAAAGATGGACGCCGACAGATTGATCCACTGGTTTTTACTACATTACTACCAAATAACTGTTTAACTAAGAACTGCAGGATATTTTAATTAGTTCATAAAAACTAAATAGCTAATATTTTATCCCTCACAATCCAATATCAAGGAAATGGTATTAGATAGTTTTTAATATAAAATAAAAGTTAAATTATACGTGGAATTTCTAGATAAAGCCACAACGTTTTAAAATGTAGATGGCCTAAGACTGTTTAAAAAGAAAATGATAATACACAACTTTTTCCAATGACTCCATACGAAGAATGAATCAGCTGCTACATCAAACAGGAGTAATTTTATCGTCACAGTCTTGTTGGAGGCCGAAGCCTAGCCTCTGCTTTCATTTCTGCTTTCATACTGATTCTAAAAATAATGATAAATAAAGATGATTGACAATCCGTGCTCTGCCCCTCCGTAAAGGACCTGATGTGAAGAAATGTATGTATGTATATGTTATATGTAAGATGTTTATAGTGGATAAAAGTTTATTAAAAACTAAAATAACTGAAATTAATATTCAGCGGTGGTTATATAGTGACACTTCTGTTTTTGCAAAACTGATGACGTCCAAATTTCAGACTGTAAAGGCAAGCTATTTAGGGAAGCAGCACATACAAAATGCATGGATAAATGTTTCGAGTTCATTAAATAAAAGCATTAAATAAATTAAACGATGGTACTGAAATACTAACATAATTGAATATTATAATTAATTATTAATTCCAGCTTAGATTTTTGAAAAGAGTCCGGAATCTAGACGTCAGGTTTGTAAATATTTAGATATTCGATATTCAGTGCTAATTGTCTAATCCATATGGGACCTAGTATGACATCCATACATAAATTCACGCCACAACCCTTAGAGGTTAGGCAGAGAGTACAGATTGCCTCATATCTCTATTATTGCGGACCTGCCGCGTCCTTCCCATTCATGACTCATATAAGCACGTCGGTTTCGGACACTTCGGACTCCTAGCATAATGATTTTAATTAAAACTTTAAGAAGAACCTATACCTAAGGAAAATGGACAGCAGTTCCATTTTTACTTAGTATTTGATATTCGCACATTGATGAATGCAATACAGGTAACAGAGGGTGCGGTGACACTTAGAACCAACAATTTACTTGAACAGTCGTTTCTCCTGTCTCGTAAGTTGAACGAATCGCTTAGCGAAAACATTAGCTACGACTCAAAGGCTTTCCGACGCAAATTACACGTGAAATTCAGCAGCCAATGCTTCCGAAACGCAAAATCCGTGCCCTTTATTCGCTTCTACTTAGATTATTATATATTATTTATACTGTTATATTATTTATACAGTTATACTGTAGTTATTTTGTTACAATAAAGCTTTAGCAAATCATAGTAAGCTTATATGTACAGCTTGCTTTCCAATATTACATTAATAATGATATTAAATATCTTAGAATATCTCCAAACATGGCCAACTGATTACAAAGTAGGCGGTCGAACTTGTGTTTTAATACCAGTTTAATTTTAAGTGGATACTCATCACACGAATATCTGTCCTGGGTGAGGAATGGAACACATGAATCGAGGGCTCGACAGTCAGGCTAACTAACCATTGTATCAACGGACCAATCAAACAATAATTATTTCTATTCGTTCGTTTTTCTATCTACAAGTCATCTATTAACAATCTTGTGTCGAGCACACAGTTATAATGACAGACGACGCTGTTCGCAGCAGTCAGTCGAGGCGTCAAATAGCTAAGTTATTTCGCATCGTGACACACAGTTTCGTTTGTGACATTGTTGTGTTGTGTTGCATTGTGTCAAACGGCAGATAATTTCTCGCGTCGTTTAGCCGCAGTAATTACGAGCACACTAGGCTTAAATAGCTGGATGGGTGTCGGTGTCGGTGTCGGTGTCGACGGAACGATGTGTGTCAACAGACGCGTTGTAATTGTTACGTTTCATACAGTTTCAGTTAAGTACTGTATTTCTGTCAATCGACGTGTTGCTGAATCTTTTCAAATGTACTGAGGTTCTTATAACACAAGAGTAAAATAAAACAAGCGTGCTGTATCGCATACCACAATATTGGTCTTCAGGATAATTCTAAATAATAATTTGTAATTCATGTTTTGTAAATAATAATAGTAATTTATTTAAAATACTCAACTATGAAAGAGGACACTCAGGTTTATATTAATAGGAACTCCTATTTATACCAGTCAATTGATCACAAGAAATGTCGTCGTGAACATACGAGTCGATTATTTATTTATCATCGATATTATTATTAGTACCGAATACTGCCTTTATTATTATTAAAATAATATTTTTCTGCCTTAAGAATAACATGTCTATTTTGTCGTTATTCGTTCTTCGTAGAACGCGTCCTAATAAAAAAGGAAATCTGAAACCTCACAATAGAAACACACAAACAACTTCAACCTTTCTTTGCGATCGAAAGAGGACTGTGGGGACCTCTGAACGCTTACCATCCGATTTATTTACTAAACCACTTAAGAAAATGCAGGACATTTCCTCGTCTTCAAGTGCGGATGACATACTCTCGAGATAATGCATGTTATATGATTTACTGTTTCTGTACGTAGCAGGAAAATTAGGACGTTATAGATATTGAGACTTTATCACTTTTTTATTTCTGCTGTTAAGCAGCAGTTTCCGCGTTGACTATACACAGAGGTATTTACCAATTCTTAAACAACTCTTTCAATGCGCCTCTGATGGACCTCAAATAAGACATTAAGTCCATTTGAAATTTGGTGTAAAATAGCATCATACAGCTCAGATTACTTCTATTTGCTTTTTTGTATAGTTGTAACTATAGGACCTGTTTGAAAGTTTCACAATGGAAAAGTGGAACATATTCGAGACCTGTATTCCACTGTAGAGGTCTTACTGATATATTTATTTATGCCGCTATTGAGCAGGGTATGATCTACAGGCTAACAAAATCAACGAAAAGACAATTTAATAATATCAATATATACACACACACACACACTATCAGCCTGTCATCGTCCACTTCTGGACATGGGCCTCTCCAATGGCACGCCACTGAGCTCGATCTTCTGCTCTATGCATCCAACTACTGCCAGCCACTTTGCGTATATCGTCACTCCACGTAGCTGGAAGGCGTCCTACGCTACGTTTGCCAGAAATTCCTAATGAGGCTATCCGACAGAGAACCAAAGTTATCGACATAGCCCAAAGGATTAGCAAGCTGAAGTGGCAGTGGGCTGGTCACATCTG
>DWMG01002587.1:0-13000 GCA_018244855.1 Elbella merops
TCTGCCAACCCGCACTTGGCCAGCGTGGCAGACTATGGCCTTAACCCTCTCAATGTGAGGGGAGACCCATATTCCAGCAGTGGAATTGTAAAGGGTTGAAAAAAGAAAAAAAAAAATAGTCGCTCGAATAAGATTGATATAAATAAATCAAAAAAGTATTTACGATTGTTTGCTTCGTGTTTAACAAAATAAGATTATATTGGTTTTTGTTTTCAAACGATCAAAATGTATCTATCGTAAATCTATCGTGAAATACACTAACATGATTAGTCTCACAATGAGTTACGCCATACATATATCACTTTCACATATTTATAAACGACTACGCAATAATTGAGTAGGCAACGATAGATCTGACAGAGCAGATAAAACAGTTGTTCATCAGTTGAGATACTCTCGGAAGCGATTGCGCACCAAGCGACTACGCTTCGGATAATTTCCAAAACTACATAACATTACACCTGTAATTCCCCAATGGGTAGACATAGGAATGTAGAAATCTCCCACATTTCACCAATTAAGTTTACGTCTCACAATAGGTGATGAGCCTATTGCCATACATCGGGCGCGGATCTACATAGACTCCGAGTCGCTACTAGAAATTTCTACTAAGAAATCTTTATCTAAAAAATCGATACCGATTTGAACAGAGAACCTCTCAATCAGTACTCGCGCTTATAACAACTCGACAAACCCAGAAAAATACTGTATAGACACTTATATACATAAGGCTACACATTTACATGTATGTACATATATACCACCCAGAGATATTCATAATTCATAGGAAAAAATAATGTATCTTAAGTAACAAATATGAATCGAGATGTGTTTAAGGACGTATTCTCTCTTATACTTACACTCCTATAATCCCTACATGTCGCTTCAGTTATTTTTAAGATAACTCCGAGAAATAACTAACTAAGTATTATTAAGTTCTGCTTTATGTACACGTCTTTTACAAACATGTAAATTTGATCTTCTATTCCATATTAGTTAAATAGTCTATTTAACATTTAACGGCTTATATTTCGTTGATTTATTATTGCAACATTATAATACTTAAGTTCAAATCACACACAAGTGTGTTGTGCAATTTGCATGTCATTACACTGATCATTTTCAAGTTGAATATTTGCACTCTCCGCCCACTCTGTCTGGAACTCTTGAGAATCATTAGCGCCCACGACTCACCCTACTGTTGGTTATCTAACTCACACCTACAGCCACGCGGGGCGCAGATAATCTTATTGTAATACGACCTTTGTACAAGTTTATGTACTTTACGACTTTTAATTCCAGTGAACGAACAAAGTATATGTTAATAAGTTTATGATAAAGTTGTGTGTTTATTTTTCCGCGCAGTCTATCTTTTTGGAAGCTATTTCTGTCTGAGCTGTTAGATAATGAGCCGGCTGCATTTCTGTACAGGAAAACGTAAACTTTATAGCTCTCGAGAGATACAAATAGGTGACATTTATCGGGTTCCGCAGCGTGGGCGTGATCGATATCGGAGTCTGGGTGAGATAGTGATGACAAATTAAATGTTGCCCACTGTCTACTGGCGGACGTTTACAATCTGTTACAATCGTAACACCTACACGTGGCAGCACCAAACGTGATTCTTACTCTTACTTATTACCAACATTTAATAACAATAGTAATGATAGATAGCAACCAAAATATTCAACCAATACAAAAAAAGATTTTATACATGTATTTTAAAAAAACACGCACTGTTTTACATTTGATCCATGTTAATTTCCTTCCTTGATCATTCTATTGTTTCCGATTCCAAAATAGTTCATGTATCAGAACTATTTGCAGCTTTAAGTCAACAAAACATACTGTACACGTTTAATAATACGCGTAAAGAACACTTATGGTACACGGTAAGGAAAGTCCGTGTGAAATGTTTCAAAGGATTCTCGCGCTCGGCTTGAGTGTGCGCTGAAAATAGAAGTGTCTACCTAGAGCGACGCGTGCCGGGTCTTGTTAAGAATTCGGAGGGGACATTCCAAAGACACAGCCCCACTTGTGTCATTTTTGATGACTTCTTATTTTTATTTCCGGTATAAAACACTTCCAAGCCCCGCCGACTGGACTATTTCACGTATTACTCATAAAACGCGTTATATATATGTACATTAGTAATATTTTCACAATTTTGTTACAAATATAGTTCTCACATATTTACAATGTAGATTTATTTTTAGGTTAACTTAAAGTTTTTTTATAGTTTTGTTTAAAGATTTGTGTATTTTAAAAGTTTGTTATTTTAAACAAAATAATTTGTATCTTTGTTTTTTTAATACTTGTTGTTCAGATACGCCGCGGAAACATTTTTTTGGCAGCGTTCAGGTTCGACTGGACTGGACCTATATTTATTTGGCGCCAAACGTAAATAAAACGTGACATTTTCCCCCAAATATACTGCTATTGAAAACGACACTGGGCGTGTAACGCACTGCGCGAAATTGTTGCGAAAAAAAAAACATTCGGCTTCCAAATTCAAATTTTCAGGTATTCATTTTATTTTGTACTGGGGTTTTAAACTGAAGTTTAAACTAGATAAGTACGTATACTGCGTATCAAAGAGTAAAGAATATCGTCATTAATCACATGTATCATAAAATAACATCTGAAAAACAATGTACCGAATACATTCGCCCGACCAAAAACGCAGAACACATAAATTCTGATGGAAGTTTAATCTTCTCTTTACTGGAGCTATCATAACAGGGCTACGAGCGTTCTTTGTTCAGATTTACAAAGAAAAATAAAATAATCAAAGATGTAAAATGATTCCGCCTGTTCCCATCGTGTTATAAACCTTAAGGTACACAAGAACAGTGAATCATAGTTAATGAAATTGGGATTCAACTGTTGACTGAGTAATGACGCAAGAATCGATTATGTTTTATAAATGTTAGGCATTCCTCCTGATAAAATCATTGCGATATTTTTAAAAAGATATATGTGAAGATATATTTCAAACTAATCTTCAAACGTAACTCAGAAAATGTATTTCAAAAATTCACTATGAATTAATTAAACGCGTATGCACTCCCGAAATTGAAACAAGGAAACTTTTGCGCATATAAAGATGTTTGAGAATACAAACATACCATTATTATTAACAACTTTTGAGTCATTACATTTTTGGACACGGGTCTCCACTCTCTTTACTCTGTACCTATTTTATGATACTATTAACATTATGACGTAAAGTCATAAACAATTTTGTGGGCATAGACACCACGAACGTCATCCAGAACGAATTACGTTTAATGAATGAAACTCAAGATTGCCAGCTGAGCTACGAGTCACTTCACTGGATTTAATACTTGGAAGTGTTTCAAAAGAAATACCAGAAAATACGATTCTTATTCGTACGCACTGTATACAAATCTTTCGTCTTTAAAATTCATAAGAAATTAAAAATATCGAGAGTTATTCATTTTAATCGGTTAAAATAAAATATAAACATAAAGATTCATAAAAGAATGTGACGAAATTTTAAATTACTAGCATCTAAATATATCCATAGACAATTATCTAACTTTATTCAGCGACTATAAAGAACGTAACCCTGATTTAAATAAATGGTAATATATTAAAGTGAAATGTATGTTTTATTATGTAAATATGACAATATTTTTTCCAGACGTGCGCAAGTATCCACCATCATGAGGGACGAGCGTGCCAGTCCGCCGCGCGTGCGCATTGCCGTCATTGGCAGCTCCAGAGTTGGCAAATCCGGTAAGCACTACACTGCCCGTCAACAATTCAACATTACATATATTTATATTAAACGAAACAGCTGGTGTCACTGTAAATAGCAAAACTGAATTTTTCCACATAACCTACGTTAGATTATGTAAATTCATGAAAAATATTCCACAATTTGAAATAACTAACATCTTAAACTACGGAAAGGAATCATATTACAATGGCTGAGTAGTCTGGTAACCGGACGAATTAACTAAACATTTTACCGGTTTACGTACTAATGCTAACTTTAGAGCCACGTATACGAACTTTTTTAAATTTAGCAATATATAATATACCAAATAAGTATCAATAATACTTATATTTAAATTCCAATTATCGTTAACGTAAAATTCTATTTTTATATTTATTGTGACAGATACTGGCCATAAAGGAATTGGTGCTGAAATAAAAGTTTCCTTCAAAGCGACCTTAATAGTACACTCAGCCATAAAATAATGTTCACACCTAAGTAAAATGTTGTACCGTATACATCAATTTCAAAGTAATTTCCGCATTCCACGTTATATTTTTCGGTTTCAACATTTAAAACTTTAAATCAGCACACGGTGTTGAAAATGAGCAGCATTTTGGAGATCAGGTCCTCGTAAAATGTGGTCTTAAATCTACAGTTTGTTGATATTATCATCTTGCGACCTATTTGCTAGGTGAGACCTGTCACAATCGGTAAAGTTTAACGACATAAAAAACATTTTTTTCTATCGCACACCGTGTTTTTATTTGTTCAAGAAACACGAAACCATCTACATTTGACCAAGTTGTATAGAAAATGGATACTGTGAAAAAAATGTGCTACTTTCTAATTTATGTTACTGAAATTTTGCAAGCTGATGAAATCAGCGAGTCGAAATCATGACTGCAAACTATTACACCTGTCCGTCTCATTTAAAAATACCAACTATTTTAATAATGCAGGCCAATGGCCTGTGTCAAAAACGCAATTAAATGTAATTGAGGCGAACGCAAATATTATTGTAGCTCAACCGACGCAGAAGATCAACAACACTAATAAAGCAAATGTAAATTTTACACAACCACTAAAAGGAAGTTTCGGTAAAGCGATGTAAAAGAATTTTACGTTTTTCTTGATTACATCTGAAGAATTAAACACATGACATCACTCGGCCCGGATGATCTAACACACACATACCTATGTTACTCCAGTGACCCATTCCACTCAGTGATGCAATAAAAACGAGTGGCTTTCTTTTGTTTTCTTTAACAACAAACCGAGCAACACATTTCTTAAACTGTAATCTACTAAAGATCGCTTAAGTCGGCCAGATGAATACAATCATACTCAATTTTGCTGTATACTTTGGATCTCATCTTTGACATAAAAACTGTTTGAAGTTCCTTTTGAAGTTTTTAAGTATCTGATTACTGGGATAGTAATTATTTATGAATCGTTTGTTTGTTTTAGCCCTCATCGTTCGTTACTTGACAAGGCGTTACATTGGCGAATATCACTCAAATACAGGTAAATAAAAAAAACATTTCTACATAGAGTACATTAATATACAAAAAGTAAACATTTATTAGGTATATATTTATATAAACATTCATTAAGCCGCTCCACACAGTACTGCTTCACAGAGTAATAAAAACAGTGATCATTGAACAAGTTTGTCAAAATGAGTCACAAATATTGATCCAAAAGATCCACAATTTTAAATTTGTCTACTTTGTCATTATGTTGATAAAAGTTTTGTATTAAGAAGCGTCAATGGATTAATATAAGACATTGTTTTCTTACAGATCTCCTATACAGACAGACTGTGCCAATAAATGGAACGCCGATAGAACTAGAAGTTATAGATGTGTCAGGATCCAATCTGGATAAATTTCCTGCTGAACAGGTAATGTTAACTATTTTTATACTTACAAAGATGTAGGTTTATTTCCTGTTCACGCTCATATCTAACAGCGCTAACTATCCTAACCTAATATAACCAAAACACAATCTGCTAATCTCTTCTTTTCCTTTAATCAGTTCGTAGAGTTTGTAGACTCTACAGCTGGCTCTATATAATTGTTAACATGTCGTCGAATAGCACTAATTATTTACCCGTCTCGCTTTTACCACTATTTATTATTATTTATAACTAAACAGGAGTAATTTATATACTTATCTCCCTTGAACTACGTCAAACCATCCAGATTGTAATAAGACAGAAGTCAGCAACAAAATATATGTAGGTTAATGGTGTAACGGGCCTCGCTGATCGTTACTCTTCACCTTCAGGCAATTTAAAGCAGGAGTGGAACTCCTCAGCGACCTTAGCGCTCTCGGAACATTAAAACTGATACTAAATCACGCTAACATCAGAGTTGTTCGAGATTTCTTAACGATAACACAATAATTCGACGAGGTCGCGATGTTATGCGCCCGTAATCGCCTACGTATGACGTATCGATAACAACGGTTGCTTTGGGTTTCTTTCGCCTTGGGTTTTTTACTACTGAGTTTTATTCATGAGTTCGACGTAAACACGCCGCTGGAACTATCTTATGTATTTTTATAATGGTCTGCTCTTACTACGTACTGCGTAAAGGATTGAGAGTTTTACGAAAACGTTCCTATTGCGTCATTCGCCACGAATCGCCCGCCAGAATACTTTTCGAATTTCATCAACTCCATGTAATTTAACTGTTGGAATTGGATTTGCATTCCAACTAATTTTATTTCCAATTAATTGTTAAATCATTCAATTAGTTTATTTATTTAATCAGTTAGATAAGTAGTTTTATGCAAAAAAAATGACTTTAAATACTATTTTGACTGTTAAAATATTTTGTCTTCTCCTCCAAATTGTTTATCATACGGATAGACAAAGCTTTTATGAAATAGTACCAGCACGAGGAATGTGAACGGGCAAGTCTGGATCAAATCAAACCGGTGTTACCGGCAATCTCTTCCGCAAACAAAATCGAAGATTAAACGGGGGCTGAACCCGTTTTATGTCCCAACATGTGGGTTAATCGTCGATACTATAATGCGTGTTGGATGAGCAGTGGCGCTAGCGCTCCAGTGACCCACACCAACCGTCTCGTATGACTCAGTGTTTGTTGGTACGTTAAGGTCGTCACAGAGCGTACGTCGGAAAAAATATTAATATAAATCATAATGTAACGTCACGCCTGCATTTACCCAAAGGGATGGGCTAATGAGTATAGCACACTCCTATGGTTTACCAGTTAGTATTATAATATACAAACATAGTTAACTAATGCAGACGGTAACTAAGCTTTAATATGTATAAACCTTTCTGGTCATTATCTGCGCAGTAATGTCTCTTGATGTACCGAGATATGTCTTGCTATTTCGGAGATTTTGAAGATGTGGGCAAGGAATATACTCGTATATTATAGCTACTTATGCTGTGTCACTAGAGGGTTACCATAGACAATATATTATAATTTTTTTACACCTTCACGCCTATAACATCCATCTAATATATGCGTTTCTGTAATATACATTTTAGCTCCGTCTTAAACGACCTTCATAAATAGTACTCGCACACCTAAAATAATTCAATTCACAGTCTCTCTTGAACTCGCTGAAGCTTAAACGAACCGAGCGAAAGAAATTCGTATTAAGGTTCTGTTTTCTAACTTAATATCTACTTTTCTTATAAACCCATTGTTATCTGTGGGGATTTAATTTTAACAAATATTACTGAGCGAACAATGAAATAAGAAAATTTTTTATTTGTGAATAACATTTTTATTTCTTTTGTTTGTAACAAACCGTTTTTAAACTCCATTCCATTAAATAATATATAATAAGCTCTTAATTCCATAAAAGAGAACAAATAATACTAACAATTATTAAAATATTACAATCTTAACTGAATTAATCTTAATCCAAGCTTAGAAAATTCAATGTAAATTTGTTCTGAATAAACATCTATTCTTTTTCGTCATTTAAAATCGTTCGTTTCATATTTCTTTATGCTTTACCGTTAGCAACAAAAAGGCCTAGTAAAATCCACCTAGCGTTTTCTACCAGTCAACACATGTGATAACGGAAATATAGGCATCTAATAAATAATCTTTAAAAATAAATTATATTCATGTCTTTTTTTAAAAAAAGGACGGTACTAATCGCTTGGTTACGCTTTAAACCGCATAGATATTACCTGTCTCGACCGCAACGATACCGCATCTAAAAATAAAAGCCGAGGTACATGATACGGGAATGAGGCCATCAATCAATATCCATCAATGATTCGTCTAAAACATGACTGTATTTTCATAGAGAATTGCGTGTAACACGATATTTGGTACGTAGAGACAAGCACTTTCGTTCCGTTATCGACATCGAACACCATAATTTATGGAACCAAGGACGAGCTTAATAATATGATAACGGCTCCTGTAACAAAACAAAACGCTCAAAGTGACATGACATATTACATGCGATGTTTTAATAATCGTCGATGAGTTAGTAATGTTTTTGATTAAAAGTAACACATTACATCGTAAATTGTTTATAATCATTACAAGATTTATGTTATGTTGTATTATTATAAGTTTTGTGTGCGATCTGAGTTCCATAGATTATTGCACGTCACCATACAGAGTTTAAGAAGAAAAATAGTTATACTAATTTATTTTTCAAATTGAAGCAAGTTGTTTTATGAAGCATTTAAAGGATGCTAATAAAAATATAATCAGTGATATAAATCAAAAGAATTGACTTTGTTATCGATGTGATGCGCATTGTGGGGGACCTTGACTGTTTCACGATAACTTATAGAGTTGTGCTTAACGAGTGTTGTAGCGGCATACTGCTACGGATGGTGATGGATTGTAAAGGACCATTATAATATAATTATATTGTACAAATTATACAGTACCTATACATATAGTACAATAACTATATATTTTATTACATGCTACAAGTTCATAAGTTCACATTATTATCATTATAACACTACGCCAGGTGGGCAATTTTGACCATTCATTTATTGGTTATTTTATACCAATAATAATTGCATTATCAATAATCATCAAATAAACTAAAATTGATATTGCCTTAGAATGTTTTTTTAAAATAATAAAAGTAAATCGTCTCCGTAAATGAACGGAAGGATGGGAGATATCACAAAGAAAATAATGTAGACGTAATATTAGATAACTACTCGGCAAGTTCAAGGACGACTCCGTCAGCGAGCGCTCGCTTCGATATCGATCTCTGCTCTCCACTCGTATTACCTTCTTACGTTAAAAGCTTTATGCACTGGGGTGCTCGGCGAAAATTGATATCAGAATTATATTATACGCTCGCGTTGCACTAGATGCTGTTAGCGACGGGATTGTAATAAGGTTATGAACTTTTATGTGTACTAAGGATAGCGTTTAATTATCTTATGGATATAAAAAATGGGAGTAGCAAGCGGATGAAATGGCCACTGAAGCCCATAGATACCTGTATTTAAACTTATTCATATTGAGATTTAGAGGATTAATTGTAATGTTTCCTGTCTCAATCTGTGCCCACACTTCTGCATAACATTTAAAATCTGATAGTTCTCTTAAAGTACCTTATTCCAATTGCGTATCAAGACAATATTTATATATATACTATATTTGTATAGTATCGATAGAAGTGTATGGAATATGTGGGAGGTGGATAAAATATATAATTGTGTGTCGCCGCTGGACGCCGTTCAGTGTTATGTTTTTGCTGTCGACAAAATAAATATCGTAGCTCTTTCCAATAATAAATAACGCCAATCAGGTGTTGTCATTTGCGGCGTAGGAGTGCCCGTGAACCGTTCTAACGACTTATTTCGAGGTGGAATGTTGGCTCCGACGCGGTAATTAATCATATGTACGGACGCGCCGCCTTTCTTCATCTCCGTCGCTCTATTTAACAGATCCGCGACTCCATGCCATTTTGTTCCGTTAAATATAAAAATAGATTAATAATAGGCAATAAAATATCTGTAACAGATGTAAATGTTGTGGTTAGCGGCAGATCTCCCGTTAAATGGAAATATAATGGAAAATAAACATGTTATAAGTAACAGAGCCATTACTATACAACATTTTGTATACCTGACGCTAAACAACGAATTTTGAACCAATTTAATTTATTTTATAATTATACTTATTAAAACAGAGTAATACTAAGATTGCCTAAAGACTTTCGATGTAATTACTTATACAAAAAAGCAGCTTACAATCTCATTTACGTCCATAAATAATACTGCAGTAAATCTATTAATATTCCGGTTTTTTCCTAGAAAATCCCTTTTTCAAAGCTTTTCCGTGTTTTCAAAGAGTATGATAACCTTACAAGATAATTCACTTGTTTCAGATCCAATGGGCGGACGCCTGTCTGCTAGTCTGCTCAGTAACCGACCGCAGTAGCTTCGACTATGCAACAGAAGTGTTAACGGTCCTCAAGCGGACACCATCCCACAGCAGTCCAGCGCACGGCCCCACTAGTTCCTCATCATCCATGCCTCTAGCTCTGTTAGGAAACAAGACGGATTTGGACCACCTAAGACAGGTCAGTTACATCTGCATTTTATTCTACATTAAGGATATGATCCAGAAATAATGTAACATACCATCACGCCTGTATTTCTCCGAAAGGGTGTAGTACATTATAAAGATTTACCCATTTATGTTATATGCCCGCCCATGCAATGGAGCGCGAGAGTCTATAATCTGGACAATAATATAAGACTAACTAAAATTATAATCAGCAAATGGGTTTCATCAAACACTCTGAAGCTTTTGAAGATATTCATTGGACAGAACAGTTTATTATTCGTTCGAAGAATATTGAACTGGTTTTCCTTTTGTCCATTATTTACCTTACACTCGGAACGCATTACAGCTTTGCTTATTATCATCAGTCTATACTTCGTTGAAGACCCGTTTGTTCTATTCGATTACGCATTCTTTGGATACGATACATACTGGTAGGTACATACATAGGTATATATATGCATTACAGGGACACGAGCTATAGTTAAACATTAGTGTTCAAACAAACAAGCCTGAAATGTTTTGAAATCAACCGTCCTCCATACCTCAACAGCCGAATGTTCTGGAATAATACAATTGCGTAGGTGGTGTCTTACAACCAAGCGCTAATTGTAGGGCGATAGAGATAAAAGGGATATCGTTTCTCATACTGCGAAATGTTTTGTAAAGCTGTTGAAATAATCTATTGATTTTTATTATAGCTAATTTGGATTTATACCTGTTGTGCGATACGCCTCACCCTCTATTCCATGGAACGTATAACGTTTCTGGTGAACGGTTTGACTATACAGTTCTCTGCCGACACCTTTGGGAAAATACAGGCGTAATGTAATATTATATTTATTATCAGCAAGCATTCAATTCAACCCTATCATGTCAAAGTAACACAGATACTTTGTTTTCCCAAAACAGTACAGTACTATCTTCATATAGGCCTAGAAAGTTCCATTGCCATCTCGAAGACAATGGTGTAGCGAAGTACAGTGTCTTTTGAAACTCACATGCGAGGCGGACGTGAATGACTCTTTTGAGCTGAAGACCCGCTTTTCAGAGCACAATGCTTTCCAGTTCCTTTACAATCTATGTACTCCACCGTTGAACATCGCTTCCTACGACCTAATCAATATTGACACTAGTATGTTGCATTTTGGAATCATGAATAAGTTATTAAGAAGATGATGATACAGGAAATATGAAACAGTTATTATGAAGGTGATGATATTAGAAATATGAAAAAGTTATTATGGCACACGGTTCGATATTTTGCTTCTATATGCAAAATTGAATTTTTTGCAGTGCTTTTTATGATCTCATAAAATAATATTGACGCCGCTATGTTCTATACACATTGTTATTTAAACATTTTAAGAAGTGACAACGTGAGATCATAATATTTTCAGACTGTTGAAAAATAATAAGTTAACGTTGAACGTTTTACTTTCACACAGTTCACAAAGGGTCAGTAAGCTTTGATATAATTCATGCTAAATGTGGTGCAAACATGTTCAACGAACATCCGGTACGAATATTTCAACGAGATGTCTAGTACTGAAGCGGAAACTGTTTTATTCCTTGTACAAAACTTTACACATTTAGTACCGGATGAAAGTATTTTCGATTACATTTGTTCTTAACAAAGCAGTATTTAACAAATTATTATTAGGATTATTATATTATTACGCTAGATCCCTAACGGGGCGGGTAGAGCATTAAGTTCTAAATATTTCTTTCTTAAAACCTGACGGTTTTTCTATATTCATTACTTCGTTAAGCACATTTGTATATTTTAGTAATGAAATGGGTTCAAAAGTTTCAAAACATAATAAAAAATAACATCACGCCTGTATTAACCCAAACAGATAGACAGAAAATTGCAGTACACTTTCAAGTTTCACGCTTATGTCTTCAGCCCTATGTCAATATGTTATCCGTAACTTTCCAATTATGGTTGTCCAATAGTGTAAATTCATTTTTCTGCATTGGTTACAGGTGCCCACAAAAGAGGGTCAGGCGGTAAGCGCGGCGCACGGCGCGTCGTTCAGCGAGGCGAGCGTCGCGGACAATTCGGGCGACCTGTACCGTTGCGTGGACCGCCTGCTGGCCGAGGTGCGCACGCCGCAGCGGACGCGCAAGTTCTCCGTCACCAAGATGCTTGGCTCGCTTATAGGTAGGTGCCTGTGAATAGTGTTGTATTTATATATCGCTTATAAATAGCTTAAGTTAGGTTAGGTTGGGTTAGGTCAGGTATATACCTTTTAATAGTATTATATTTATATGTTAATCTCTGTTAATGACGTTTTGTTCTGAGGTCTCCAGTCAATAATCTTTTGAATTATCTGATACAAATAGTGAATATGGAACGAACTAAATTGAATTATTTTCTGGAGTTGACAGAATTTGAATTTCTTAGACATTGTTTGTTGAAGTTTGTTATTTTTTATATGTCTATCATGTTTTTACGTATGATAAATACAATCAAACGTAGACCAATAAAATCTTCATATATATAAAACATTGTAGAGCATAAACGTTACAAATTAACACGTATTTATTGAAAAATGCATACGTTTAACAACTTTGTGATGTGTGGGCGCAGGCGGCGCGACGAACACGAACCAGACGAGCCGCAGCGGGTCGATGGTGGCGTGCCCGCGCGTGCCGGCGCCCGCGCGGCCGCCGCTGGCCGCCGCCGCGCCCTGAC
>DWMG01002588.1:0-13000 GCA_018244855.1 Elbella merops
CCTAACAAAGCGGTGATTTGATCCCAACTTTGCAACGACGCCCTCGGGAATAATTGGCAGGAATTGGGAGAAATTTCCGGACTTAGTTTCAAATTTAAATACTGTCTTACATTTAAAGTTTCAGTGGAATTTTCGAGAAACAATTACAACTGTTCGTAAACATGTTTTGTGGGATGTACATGGAATATAATTTAAAAATTGGAATAAAAGACTTAGTGACAGCTATGCTTCTTGTATCGAAAACTAGAAAACCAAATCACTTAGAAAGCACTCGTAGCCCAGCACACGTGTTAGCAGATCGTAAACAGCCCGAGAGGCTAAACAATACCGGCTGAGCAACTCCGGCTGGACTTGACTCCTGGGTTGTTGACCATGACTTAAAGCGTCAACTCCGATTATCATTATTATCGCAAAGTAATAAAAACAAAAATAAGCTATCCACATAAAGTCATAACTTCATATTAACCAGTCAGTCATTAACTTTCACATGTTCATCACACATTAAAAAGACATGATGGAAGTTTCAGTGCTTATAATATTACGAATAGCCGCGGCGAACACTTATCCCACACATTAATAAAATGCAGCCACGCAATACGACTGTTCAATATGATCATAACCCTTTTTATCGTTCCACTATTGGACAAGAATGTCTGCTCAGAATGAGAAAGATTTCTGCCATAGTTATTAGGCTGACGCAGGTCAACACATTTTATACAATTTGAGAATGTTAATTAATTTAAAAATAAAAAATAATAATTTAATAATAATTTTTAATTTATTTTTTTATTAATTTGACCCGTTTGCTCGTTTGCCCCCTATTCTATAAAAAAAAAAAAAAAAAATGTTAAGTAAATCTTTAGGTGTTTATGGTTTCCTTATAGCGTTTTCCGCGACCTTTACTGTGAGTAATGCCATATTTCGTAGGACTTGAATTCCACTTCACCCTGAAATGGCAATCAGAAAATTTAAGTAACATTTGCTGCAAGGTTGGCCTTAGTTCGTAACAATTCCATAGAACTTCTAATATGAGTAACGTGAGAAAAGTCACTAGCCATTACAGTAATCTGTAAAGAAATGTAACACCACGCTGTGATCCCTGAAGGAGTAGGCAGAGGAGTGTAGTATGCTTCTACACTTCACCATTTACTTATACGTCCGACCATGGAGTAGATCGTGAACGTACTACTATACAACCGGCACAGATCCAGACTTCATGCCACGACTACTACTACGAGTGCTATGCATTCCAGTAAACTGTAAATGAAACAACAACACTGCACATTTTTCCTCTTTATCAGATCCTCCACGGAAATAAAACTCCGCTGTATAAACCGAAACATTTTAACGATAGCCGAAGAGAAGGTAGCGGATTGAATTTATTTTGCGAATTTTTTTAATTCGAACTTTCAGGGAGTTCGGACGTAAAAAGTTATTCCGACCGTGTTTTGTTCGTTCCGTGCCGCACTGCGTGAACGACGGAACAGAGGTTACTCGCAGTTTGACATTTTAAAATAGTTGGTGAATAACTATGTAATAATTCTCAATTGTCTTTCACTATAATTGTTTTATGTACACATAACCTGTTGATTTTAATTCTGTTTTAATCATAATGTTGTACGTATTGTTTGAATTTTTTTAGGCAGTAGCGTGAAATAAAATTCAGTAAAATAAATTGTGACTAAATTCAAATAACAATCTTTACTTATTCATATATTTGTAAATAACATTAAAAACTTATGAAAGAACTTACAACACTATGAACTTTTATGGAGAAACGTTTAATTTACAAATACACAACATCCAGCTACAAACAACAATACAAAAATTGCCCCGTTATTTAAAAAGTTTAAAGTAAAAAGTTTAAAGTTAATCCAGCTTTTTCTGTTTGTCATCTGCAACAGATTTTGGATGTACAAACAAAAAAGTAAAACCAAATATACGAAGCAAGCTGCAATTATTTCACGAATATTATTAATTCAAACTTCGCAAAACTCATGTGAAAAAAAATTGTTAAGAATTTATTTTCCTACAGCGACCATTTTGTGTAAGAACTAAAACAAGTTTCAGCATCATCGTCATCATCATCAGCATTCTCCCGTCCACTTCTGGGCATAGGCCTCTCCAATAGCTGGCTACTGAGCTCGATCTTCAGCTGTCCCAATTGTAAATCTTTTTCGACCTACTAATGGCGGTATAACCATTCGACTAAGCTTAGCTAAATGCCATAGGCCGGTGACGGGTAGCAGCGTCACCTGTGCGAGGAGCTAAGGCCTGCGATCACCAACCCACCTGCCCAGCGTGGTGATTACGAATAAACCTCCATGGCTTAAACCACAAAAAAAAACAAATTTAATGAGCATAATACTTTTTTCTTGTAAACATTTTCTTGATCAAATAGCCTTTGTTTTGCAGAACTGAATTACCGCACTATTACACCAAACCAATAGAAGAACGGTTGTATCCGTTCGAAAATGCGACCATTTCAGATCTGCTTGCGCAGACTAGAAGCTCTTGAAGTCTTATATCACATTGATAATAGGTAAAGTACCGCGGAATGAGCCCGCATTTTAATGGTATACTTATCTACTGTAATACGTTATAACTGATATGACACCGGCCCTTTTCAAGGTCTCGATATTTATCAGCTGGCGAAACATCCCGTGGCGTGTGTGATGTTTTCAATGAAATAGAAAACTCGCAGCACGTACACGAATACAAACCCGTACACTCAAACTCGAAGTAATTCCCTCTTTTACATGACACATTAACGGTACCCTTCCGGAAATCTAAGCAAAACTCAAAATTAACGTTATATTTAAATAATATTTGGCAGACCCAAATGTTAACACTTAAGTGTTTTCTGTTTTGGAAACATATATAAATTCGCAATTTTTGTACTCATAATAATAATATACAGAAATGATATGAGCAAGCCTCTTTGATTTTGCAGCATTGATAATTGTAAGACAAAAACAGCGCTTAAAGCACATGTTTTTCATCTGGTTACATTATTTTTACTCTATACCCATGTGTTAAGGGCGCATTAATAAATGTAAATATTACAAATATTAAAATAGTTCTTTTTACAATCATGATAATGTAACAAAAAAATAATGGCTACAAAACCAAAACCATCTTTTAACGCCATCAAGTTTACAATTTGTGCGACAAAATATAATATTAAAAAAACATTAACTATATAAACAGGTATATATATCACATGTTTTTATTGCAGACAATAAAAATAAAAAAAACCGTCGAAAAAAATACTAAACCAGAGCAGTTTTTTTACCCCATCGACTCGGTAACTTCCTGGAAAATGGTTTAAGAACAAAACTACGTGTCGCATAAAAGCGACAGCCTGTTTCCCACTCCGGGTTGAGAATGGACGGGGCCAAGTGCATCCGCCTCGCCACTTAAAGTGGCTCCATAGGTCTTTTTACATGCACTCTAAAATACATTGTTGTAAATTTATGCCTGCCAAGGCACAGTTTTACGTTTCGAGACCGTATCAAAAGTGTTTCACGAGTAGACACCGTAAAGGTTGCGATACTGCGACAACAGAACGAATGGATATCGGACAAAACAACAGAACGAATGGAACGGATGGATATGGTTTTATGTAAAATACCTCTTGTACTTGTTTATCTGCTTTTATTTACTTATATAAATACGTTGCTTGTTTCACTGGCGCGTTGATTTAGTGGTTAATGAGCATGAACGTTGAGACGCGGGAGATGGGTTCGATTCCCAGCTGAACCCATATTTTTTGACCAAGTTTTTGTTCTGTTTCTAAGTGTATATAATGCAGATAAATAAATAAATAGCCCAATTAGTCATATACAGATAATATTGTTTTAAATAATGTTGTAGTAAATATAAATGTAATGTTTTAGACATGTAAGGAGAAAATTATATTATTCATGTAGAAGAACCACACCAAGTCTCTAAGAATAAAGATATTTGACATTCGGTGCTCTCTGCCTACCCCGTGAAGGACGTGGCGTAAAATTAGACAAAAGCTAATTTCAATCCTGATAAGTTTAAAATAAGACTGCCTCGTTGGTCGTGTTGGTTGCAAGTGCGACAGCCGCAGCCGATCAGAAGATCCCGGGTTCGATTCTCGGATCGAACACTACAAAATTTTCTAATTTAAATTTTCTAGTAGTGGCAATAGGTTCACCACCTACTCCATATTTGGACGTAAACGTAACCGGTGAAACGTAGGAGCGTTCTGCATTCCTCTGCCTACCTCTTCGGGGATAACAGGCGTGAAGTTATGTTTTTATAAGTTGAAAATTATTAGGGGTTTACATTTTATCTCCATATAAAACCACAATTTTTAATTGTCAAATACATATATATACCGAATAACTTACAGAGCACTAGAGTCTCTAGACTTGACATAATGTTCTAGTCATGTGACATATTTTTATATCAGTTGATAAAATTTACATAATCTCTTACTCATCTGATATATTTTATACCAGTTTCAAGATCAGCGAAAAATAATACAACCAATTTAAATATTTATTCAAGTGACGAAGTTTTAATAATAATTAGCAGTGCCTTCAATAACCCGGCCGCATAGCTCAGCGGGTGACAAAGGAACTATCACGGAGCGACATCGCAGCGCTGAAGAAACCGGCCAGCCCGGAAGGCAATAAGATTATTACAAACTTTAATATTTGAGCGGACTCACTGTACACCCGCCCTCAAAGCTCACAATAACTAACAATACATTACAACCAAAATTCAACGTTAATGTAACGGTTTAAGGTCTACTTTCTATTGGCAGATTGGATTATGCACGGGTTGCACTGTTGTAAGCGCTATCCCCTCACAACGTCTCTCGCATACATTTATTTGAAACACTGTAGTTGGAATAGCACTTTCATAATTTCACGGGCGCTTGGAATTCTGTCTTTCATTTTTCCTCCCTGAATGGGAATGTAGAGTCTAAATCTGGAACGGTGCAGGTGTAACCATTCATTACATGCTTGCAAATGAAAATTTGTTCTTTTTGTATTTTTAAAGGCTCCGCATTGTTGTTTTAAGCTTTCATTCTGAGTTCTTTTTATATTATAGATAATGCGCGTTATATCAGTTGCTATAAATAATCGTATTTAGAAAATATTTCTTCCCCCTGTCCTTTGTACTATTTTTATGTACAATTTTTTCACTTTATACACTGGGGTTTTCTCTACAGAAGCCTGAAGTTACCACAATCCAAAAATAATAATACTAATCTACCCTTAACGAACACAATTCGCATTGCTCTATGTCGCCAATCAGAACCATAGCGCCAGGCAAATATTGCTAGCAATATTAGGACGGGTAGTTTAAAATATAATCACCGAAACATACAATTTAGTACAGGAACATGAATGATAAGGGCGAATCATATAGAGAGGTGCATAACATAGGCTCTGAAAATGAAGCTATAAGCCTTTTACACAACGCAGTATATAGGTAGCAGTACATAAAGAAATACTACAAGCCTGCAAATAAAAAAGGTATATAACGATAACATTGTAAATAAACATTAAAAAGTGTACCACTCTGGTTGATTATTTCATTTTAGTTATGGCCTGTACTCACCACTCAACCTCTGTAGCGTGCAAGCGACGTTTAAAATCACAATAACAGAAAAATAATTCATTTTATTTCCACAGTTCATCCGTTAATCACAAGAAATCATTTTGTTACTGTGAAGTCACGTGTGATAGAGTTACGCGCGTAAATATTTGTGTGAACGAGACGCAAGATACTGATAAAAACCAGTTCCACTTATTCCATATTCAAATAATTCCTTTTCTAAGAAAACATTTATAAATGGAAAAATATGTATTTTATTCGTTTGACAGCTGCCGAAAAACGTCTATTGTGAAAGATTGTTTTTCTTCATGTACACTTTATTTTTCATAAAAACTGGAACAAAGATAAACTTAATTCCATGAACATTATCTTCCAAACAACATTAGTGGGATATGATGAAAATTCGAAAATCTACCAGTTGAATATAGAAAATACGTTAAAATTAAACAGTAAACATACATAAATGTGTTTTGATTTCTTTTGTGTGTTATCTGGGAAAAAAATTTAAACGCACAGATCAGGAAAATAAAACTCATTCACATACAAACACACACATAATTATATACCATAGTTGCAATGAAAATATTATAAATATTTCAGTAAAGTGTGCCACTAAAAGCATATTAACGATTCATTATAATTTGCAAAATCATTCTTGCAATTTCTAACTTGAATGATTCCCAGTCTCTGGTATCTAAGAAGGTGGTATCTAAGAATTAGGACGAATAATATAATTGGTGAAGCGTAGTAGTACTAAATAACTCTGCCTACCCTTTGGGAGAAATACATGTTGTGCTCATCATAATTTACCTACGTACGTCCAATGTAAGTCACGCAAACTATGAGGAATCGTCAAGGCAGTCTGCAATATTCGAGCGTTCAGAAATACCTCATTGTGACTTGCAAAACAATTTTCTGCTTTTGAATTATGAAAGAAAACGATCTCATTTAAAGCGGAAAACTCGGAGCATTCAGAGAAGTCACAAAACATCTTTTTAAAGGGTTGTAAAAATGTTTTCATATATTTTCACGATGTACGAACAAGATAGGATTTTTTTACACTCCAAGATTTCCAAGAATTTCATAATTCCATTATTAATTACAGGTAGATCGGGTGGGCCCGGATTCCAACGGTAGCCCTTTGCGATATAAAAGGATTTCATCAATATAACACTGAATTATCCTTAATTTCAATTGTACCTTCCGCGAAGCTAAAGCTGGCTCTTCCAAAAGCTTAATATACTTTAATGAAACTTTTTTCCAGGATTCGATTATTGATGCTTGCGTGTTTGCGTAATGTGTTAAAGTTTAAATGACGCATTCGATCATCCCAATAAAACACGAAACGTTATGCCTTAGTTCTTAACTGTAACAATCCCATTTAGAGTTTCGAATAGCATGGACTCTGGATTTGTGCCCTAAGTATGACAATAGGCTCACACTCTATTCTATAGTAAAACGTATTACTGGAGAAAAATGCGACTACTACACTCTTCCGCCTGCCCCTTCGGGGAGATAATGACTTGATGAGGTATTATATAAAATTAAATTGGAATGAATGACGATTTAAAATGTATATACCTCACATTTTTAAATAATGGGAACGTACATACCTCTCCCAGCTTAAAGAAGGGTTTGTGTAAAATATGTAGATATGAGTAACTATTCTATCTCATTTGCACTTGAATATATTTTTTGAATACCTTTTTGGGTCCTATTCAATGAAGAATACCACGAGTTTCAGTCAAAAATTGTTTTAACTGTGACTTAATATTTCACGGAAGCTTTATATTCCAAATACAGTTTGGGGATTAAAAATATGTTACTAAAAGCACTGTGAAATATTGAAAAATATGAGAGCATATTTTTTTTTACTGTTAAAAAATTCATTCAAACCAAATTCACAGGAATATTGCTTATGTACATCAAATATGGAATTCAGTTATATGACGGTAAAAAAGATCGTGATATTGCTTGTAAAATTTTAGTCCTTTATTCAATATTAGAACATGACTTACAAAAATCAAATGACTATTTCCTAGCCGATACAGATTTCAAAATTAACATCACGCCTGTACTTCCCGAAGCTCTTGACAGAAAAGTGTAGCACACTCCTACGTGTCTCCAGTTACTACCCAGGGGCGTAGTGGGTGTAGACATTTGCTATTACCATACACTGGACACAAATAAAATAAATATCTTAATTTGTCTTATAACAGGTTATTTTATTACAACGAAAAATGTATCCCAAATTTCTAATTAACCCTCTCATTATGAGACGTGACCCTTATTCCAACAGTGAAATGATAAATGGGTCGATTACTATTATTCTTTATATTTTACACGCTTTGTAACATTTCATAAATAAAATCCGGCTTCATGTCCAAAATTATAAAAACGACTGTATTTTTTGCAAAAAATTCTTACGTCATGTTTCCGCAAAACTATTTTAAACTGGAACTAATGCCATATATAATGATTTACTAAAAATTCGAATTAACCAAATTAAGTTTCCCCGGGAACATGAGGGTAACAGGGGGGGGATATGTAATACTGTCAAGATGAGGCACAAACGCATTCCGTCCTATTGAATTTGCGTCCCAATTCCTCGCAAAAACAAAAACGTTATGATATTATTTTTAAGCGAACGATAAAAGCCTGGATATTGAATATCTAAGGGAAGTTTCCTTTGCTACAGGAAAACAAATTGCTCTTTTGCGATATGAATAAGGAGTTCGTAAAATGAAATGGCAGGATACAAGGGGTGTAGCGTTACATTGGATCCTCTATTGGATCTACTCTTGCCCTAATGAAAGATAAGTGCTTGCGACATTAAAAATAAAGAAGAGCTTGTATTGATAGCAAAACAAATAAAATTTGGGTCCAAAGCACCGCTAAACCAAATTGTATTGCGAAACAATTTAAATGTACGAGGAGTCTGGATTTAAATTACGCCTGGAAGTGTACTCGTGATTGCCATTCCACGTGCATGCCACGAGCGATTATCTCAATCCTCAGAAATAAAAATGTCTATGGCCAACTTATAGGGTAATAGGCCAGATACAACTATCTACGGGTAAAGTACCCACAGTAACATACATTAACAGGTCTAATACTACCAACATTCTTATTACTACACTGTTCTTCCCAATTAATAACTAATGGTCTTATTAATGTTTTTTACTGTCTGATACTTTTTTATTTGTTTGTATGTTCGCTTGCCTATTTGTTTGTGTAATTGATTGATTGCTTGTTCAATTATTTGTGAGCAAGCGTTACTCTATGAAATTGATAAGTTAAATTAAATTGACTAAAGTTGAAATAAAATGACTGTATCATATTAAAATATTTAATTAGTACAATATTGCGATAAATAATTAAATTAGGACAACTGTTACTACCTGAAATTAAAGTATTATTAAATGTTACTATCTCAAAATTCTGTTTGAAGTAGACTGCAGATGCCGTCAGCTAATAGTACTCAGGTTCCATTCGCATAAAAAAGGTTATCAGACAATGCGACAACACGACATTCCGATGAGATTCAATTCTCATCTGCAGATCACGGAATTGTAAGCTAGGCTCTTATCTTTGAAATTAAGAGCAATCGTATGAAACGAGGTCATGTATTGTTTGAAAACCGAATTTTTTATTGTTCTGCTCCTAAAATCAAACCTACAATGTCAACAAACCGGTTTGTTTCGACGTGGACTAGTTTTGAACAAACAAGGTTTATGCAACTTTAGAGACGTCTATTCCATTTCCCACCGTACCTGCACATTCTGATATTACATCTACGTATTTAAATTGTAGTCATACCTATAAACGCAATAATCTCAATCGAAGCTGAAATAGCATAATTTTTTGAAACTGATCGCAAGATTGAAAAATGTTCTCTTCTTTTCTGCTACTATTTGAGCTTCAACTTCGCTTCTGGGAAGTCTCGAAACTTCGAACGCTACTTTGTCAACTTTTTCCAGTTATTGCTCCGAATCAAACAAAATGGAAGCACTTAAAACAAAATCCTAGCGAACATTATTGGAAGAGAAACGTTAAAATCAGCACGAATTCGCTTAGATATTTTTTTTTCTATAACCTATATCAAAATAACTCAATTTTTCACCCCTAAACCTACATTTGACCCCTACATCTACATCTAATACACAATTTTTCAGAAAATGTTATTGAGCTATTTCTATCGAAATTCGCTAATTGTAAGATATATCGACGCCGGGCGGAGGCTATAACTCTGACAATAAATTTGTATTTAGAACGCTTTTAGATATACATATTCTATTTTCAGGTTTAAACGATTGTTTACGTGGTAAAAGAAAATTGTGAGGGTTCAGAGAAATTCTTTGTATCTGCCCCAACAGAAAATAGGCATGACAATATTATGACGTATTAAAGTTCTTTTTTCGTCGCACGAGCTCGCTGCTTTAATACTACATCCTTTATTTAAATATATACATACAAATGTGGGTCTAATGCAACGTTATTTAAAAAATACCACTCTAACCTATATAAATTTATGAAACTACGTACTCCGGGCACGCAGTATTAATTTGTACTTTCTCTAGAACCAAATAAACAATTATTTTGTAAATGCATATTTTGCTTTGTGACAATATATTGCACCTCTAACATTAACTCAGTTATTTTCACGTTCCCTCTTTTATTGAGTTATATGAACTTGGTTGGTCATGTTATAATTAAAAACTAACAAATAGACACGTGTTCTAAATACTAAGGAGATGTTTCATATCAAGGATACCATTTTTTTTAATTGAATAAATGAGAAGTTAATATCGTTTAAAATATTTTTATTAAATATTTCGTTTAAAATATTTTTTGCAAGAACTATACATAGTAGGCGGAGTGGGGGGTATTAGGTTTTTTATTTCGTTACGGAATTTCTTGATTCGGTCGCCACATTCAAAGCCCGCGATAAAAGCTATGCAATAGCTTAAAAACATGGTGTCAGTAAGTCTCGTGATATCGTTTAAAATTTAGGTGCGTTTACCGTCGAAAACTATATATTTAAATAAAATAATATACATAATAACATTCGTATTTGTAAGCTGTTTTAGGATATATTATTTAAGCTGGGGCCTTGAAATCTTCCAGATTATATCTCATATCTATTATATATACTTCATATGTGCTACTCGTGCATAACGGCGGTTTTAAAATCAGAGAATAGAATTTGCAATTTGAATATCGAACGTATAGAGCGGTACGAATCGTACCGTTCGCCTTTTGTTTTAATCTAAGTACGTAATTCCCATTCGCGGATAGCTCCCGCGAAAATTGGCATTTCGTCCGCAACTCCCCCGACGCTGAGCAATTTAAACCTGTGTGTAAATTTTTCCAACCTGGCGTGCACCCGCGGGATTTTGCTCGACACGTGTTATTTAATTGTTCATTACGTAACACGGTTCAAAAAATATACGGCACAGACAGATGGAAGGGATTGAATTTTTTTTCTGTTAATATTTTATTTTAATGGCTGGTTGGCTCCAAACTTTTTTGCATTGGATCGCTGAGCAGGTTTGTTTGCAAGAGCGAGAAAACTTGAACACATTCCACCAAGTTGCTCCAGTGAGGATTAAAAAAGTTATTGAATTTTACGGCCATGATTAATTATGATGATGAAACCTAAAGACTCTCGTTTGGTCTTACGCCTTCTCGTTCTGAATAAATATTGGTGCCCAGCAGTAATACAATAAAATAGGATTTACGATAATGATAATATCTGACCTTAGCTACAGCTTTACCTTATTTTCATTTTTATCCATACGATCTATTCTTATCAATGCTTGCAATATGCGAAAAAATATTTACGAACTCAAGCGTTCCTTGAACGATATTACAAAAGGGTACATGGATATTAATATTTCAACAACAGTATCGGCATAACAGACGACGTATTAAAAACCATCAATTATTACTTGAGTGAGAGAAGAAATTCTAGGTGATTAGGTTATCACTGCTTGTTACTTTAACATTTTTCTCATATATAATAAGCCGTTTAAACTAAAAGCATTATCATAATGAACAGCCTTTAGATGTCCACTGTTGAACAAAGGCCTTCTCTAATGGGTGCTACTCCTTCCGGTCGTAGCCCTTCCGGATCCAGCAGCATTCCGCTGTCTTCTTCAAGTCACCAGATAAAAGCACATATCTATTTCATTTCACAAATAATAATATTTCTGAACAACCCTATTTCCATCTGAGAGTTAGCAAACGCATAGTTTGCATACAACATCCAGTGTTGTATACGTGAGACAAGACACGGTCCCGTCGCGAGCACTTGTCACGGAAATTCACGGGATGAACGTTCGAGCACGTTCTAGAACGTCTCCTTGAACAGTTATTAGTTTCATGAAACTATTATCCAGCCGTGTATACAGGAATGTAGAACGGGAATAGAACTGATGGCTGGATATGCGAGTATAAATTGTATTTATTTAATGATGAGGAAATTATTGAAATATATTCTCACTGCCTCGTTGGTCGAGCGGTTACAAGCGCGACAGCTGGCCGGGAGGTCCTGGGTTCAAATCCCGGGTCGGGTACTAATGGATCTTTCTAATTTATAATTTCTAGAAGTAACTCGAGAGTCTGGATCCGTGCCCGATGTATGGCAATAGGCTCACTACCTATTCCATGGAACATAAACGTATATGGTGAAACCTAGGAGTGTACTACACTTCTCTGCCTACCCCTTCGGGAATTACAGGCGTAATGTTACGTTTTTTTTAATTCTCGAAAGCTTTAAAAAATCCAATAATAATCACACTTACAAGTATTTATCGCCGCTATGCTATTTGAATTAACAGATTACAAATAAGTTGTTTGAACCTGAATTTACGCGGAAACTTTTATTTTTTCTGGGAAATTACATTATTAATGGAAATATTATTAAAAAAATAATGTCAAAGCAGAAAAATCTTAAATTCGTAACGTTTTACGCTACCGGAGAACAAAGACTCTATAATATTCTTAAAAATAAATTTACATTAAAACAACTATTTATGTTAAATTCAATTTAACTTAAAAATATATTAAAATTAATATACCATAATATCTCACTTATATTTTCCTAAGGGGTAGACAGAAGGATGTAATACACTCCCACAAATTATGAGACAGCATGGATTAGAGAGTGCTCGTTGCACTTTAGACAGCAACTGCAACTGATCTTACGGAAGACATATTTAAGATAAAATGCAGATATTATATATATTATATTATATTCGCATACGGTATTTCCGGACCGATACGACATTCAAACCTTTAAGAAAAGAGCGTATACCTTACTTAAAGGCTGGCAACGCACTTGCTGACCCCTGGGTTGCAGGTGTCCATGGGCGACGGCAGTCACTTACCACCAGGT
>DWMG01002589.1:0-12999 GCA_018244855.1 Elbella merops
CCCGAAGAGGTAAGCAGAGGAATGCAGAACACTCCCACGTTTCACCGGTTACGTTTACGTCCCACTATGGAATAGGTGTTGAGCCTATTGCCATGCATCGGACACATATCGGATACATACAAGGATAAATATTTTCTTAGAATTGTGGTAGACACGATAAACAAATGGACTAAAAGGCGTTAAACTTAATTACAAAGTTGTCCTACAACCAGCACAGGAATCTGTCTAGGAGATGGCGGTGTCGCACATGCAAATAGTAAACGAAAAGTTTTTTAAACAATGCGTTTCAGACAATAGACAGGAAACCTTGGTAAATAGCAGACAAGGTTTCAGTAGATAAAATATGTGTGTACGTATGTGTTATTATGTTGAAGGCAATTTTTATAAACATGAGATAGTAGCAAAGTCTTCGAAAGAAACTAAATCTAAAGCGAACGTAGTAGAAAAGAACAACGAAGAATAAATGTATGTTTAATCTCCATTTTAAAGAGTGCACTATATGAAGACTAATGGATACTTAGTATACCGAGACAAAAAACAAAGACACACGAAGTAACAACGACGAATTTTTCAACGATTTTGAAATTTTCAATTATCAATTTTTTTTTTTTTTTATCAATTTTTATTGTACACAACATTTACGACATCTGTCATAACAAAACAAGCCCACGCTGTACGAGTAACGGTGCTGCCACCACCGGACGCCGCACCGGAATATGTTAGTTACAGTTACCTGACTGATTCCTACAAATTGAGCGGAATCACACGCGCGTGGAAATCCGCCAAACTCGACTATTAATCTCGTGCAACTGGAATACGAAGATTTGCACTAAATACTGAGAACTAACAACTTCCTATTTATCACTACTCTTAAACATGTCTGCGCCTCAAATTTCTGTGTTATATTCTTCTAACATTTTAGTCAAATCTTTTATATGGGATAAGTACCTACTCGTACATTATGGATCCCATTAAAAAATTTAAACGTCGATTTCATTTCGATTGGACGTATAAATATTTTCAGCCTAAATTTAAATAGAAAAGTATGCTATTGAGCCGAGGTACAAAGTTAATTCATTTGATATGGTCAATGGTTTAATTCTCAGGCATAGCAAAAATGATCTTTTTCGCCTTGCTTGCTTCAATAATAATAAAACAGCGATTTGTTTTATTATTATTGAAGCAAATTATTACGCACAGGTGCAGGAAACATGGATCTTAAATAAGAGTCATTAAATAATGGTAACCGGAGCGCGAATCTAAAAGCCCAATTCTAAAACAGTGGAAATTTCGAAAATTTCTCATTTACAGAAAACAGAGTCATATTTTGCTACACCTAGTTTTACTTGAATTGATAGGTACCACTTGTGACGAATGTGGCGGGATTACGGGCGTTGTATACATGACATCAAAGATGAATCAATTACAATTATTAATAATTCTATGACTACTTCAATTCAATTTTATTCCTAAACAAAACTTATTTCAAAGAATCACCCTGTAGGTCACTCATCATGGGTTACCTATGATATACGTATGTATAAACAACCATCACTATTTATTTACTCATCTTCTCATACAGTCATACTCATATACAGTGCTAGGGGCGTATCCGACGATTTTACTCTCTGTTGTTCAGATACAAACGATATATTAAGGTTTGGCAACGTGTTGAATGACGACATCCCGTGGTCAGCGTTATGCAATATAGAGCCAATACAATCTTAATTTTCACATCTTTTTTGCTCATTCTAGCATTTAAATACTTAAGCCTATAAAATAATAATAATAAATACAGAATAGTTATTTGTAACTTTTTCCTCTTAGAAGAAATTATTTAATTTGCATTTAAAAAAATATCAGACGACAATAAACCACTCATCTCAGAGGCCCACCAAAAAATTCTGTGCAGTCGCATCTTAAAAAACTCAAGTACGTACATTGCAGAGTGAAGAAAGTAAAAAGCGTTAAGTCCACTACAAGATATTTGCGTCAGCAACAGAATTGAAGAAAGTCTAAACTGAATTTTTCATCTTTAAACAACTCCACAGTACGAGTTTTAGCTTTAAATTAACAGTAGTAACTCGACGTTTTGTACTATTTAAATATTTTGCAACTTGAAGAAAATTTAATGTAAAAAACGAAAAATTTCAATTAAACATTGTCGCATTATTATACACATACCCCATAAAATAAAACAGCAATTATTACGCGTAAAAACTTAAACTTTTAAGTGTAAGCACTACTTGGTAGTTGTTATATTAAAGCATTGCCAACGATCACAATGGATCCGCTGGCGCAGACCCGTCCGCGGTTAGCCGGCCCCGATGTATTTTAGTGTCGATATTAGCATTAATATCATGACCTGCATCAATGCGACGACACCGCTATTTATGTAACGCTTGTCTATATTCTCTTCGAGTGTTCGATGTGGATCTACGAGCTTCGGCGAAGCTTACGCGCTTCTTATGTATGTACATATTGTACGCATTTCTTTTGTTAAGTGGTAGAATTTGTTTACGGTTCGTTTGGGTAATAGTTTAGGCGTCCGTCCGTAACCCGTCTTTAGACAAATTAAAAAATCATATCGGGCTTAGACGTGGATCTGTTATTTTTTATGTTCCTTTTTTTCAATGGAAATCAAAAAGTTATTTTTTTTTCAACCCATTGCTGCAATTCGACTATTGGAATACGTGTCTCTCATATTGAGAGGGTTAAGACCACAGTCTGCCACGCTGGCCAAGTGCGGGTTGACAGACTTCACACAACTTAGAAAATATTTAAAGTTATTATGAGACACTAAAGTCCCATCGTGTAATATTGTAACAACCGTACCAACTGGATTACCTACTATACTAAGAATTCCATTGTTACTAACTCGTCCAACATCGATTCCAGGTATCTTTGGACATAAAAAAATACATCAATTATAAAAGGTAGCACAGACTCAAGTTTCGAAAAGTTGTTAATGTAATCAGTCATCGTTATAAACAAAGATAACCAATTCACCAATTCTGTTAGTTTGCAAATTGTTTCGTTTCGAATTTCTACGTATAAAATTTTAATAATTGTTATTCGTTAACAATGTCTGCGTCGTTGGTCGAGTGGTAGCAAGCGCGATAGCCGATAGGCATTGGATTTGTCTAATTTAGAATTTTCAGTAGTGACCCCGAATCTGGAATTGTGCCGGGCATATGGCAATAGGCTCACCACCTTATACATGGGACATACACGTAACTGGTGAAAAATCGGAGTGTATTATGTACATTCTTCTGCTTATCCCTTCGGAGATTACAAGCGTGAGGTTACGTTGCGTTAATAATGTTTTTGTTGATATTAAATTTTCAGTTCTCGCTCCCAACGAAACCTTATAATTCATGTGAAGATTTCGTAAATATCTTTGTTTGTTTATTTTCTAATCGGCCACAGAACGGAGCGGGCCGTTCAACAACATTTCAATTACACAGCAATCTTTCCCGCTTACAAATACGTCTTACATAAATATGGACTTAAATATCTTGCTCTGGTAGATTTACCGTCAGCGCCATGTCTTTTGTGCGCGAGATTTGTGGCTCCTCATCATGGACCAAGCAACCCTTATTCTGGATCATGTCTTGTCCGTCAGATAATGTTGTATTATGCAATACTATGTCACATACACTTATGATTTTAGATGAAACACTCGTAATAAACGATAACTAAATTATAGTGTCTGGACTATTGATTTCACATAACTTTATCGCTTTTCCCGCCGGCAGAAACCAGTAAAGTCCTAAACTCGTTAAACAACGGTAGTACACTTGCAGCCATTAAAGCAATTAATTGGCTTAACAGCGGCGAGAGCGTGACGTGTCGACGGTCGCAGTTAGTCACGTATTTATGACGCGATTGATTAGAAGTTATTGGACTTTAAAAGAAGAATAATGTTTTAATGACTGTGCGACGTTAATGATCTTAAAATAATGATAGCAATAAAAATTAATGAAAGTTCAGGTGGCGATCATACGTGAGAGGTTTGGGATTTATTACCACTTTTCATAATCAATATTTGAACATCTTTAAAATATTACACAATAGCATTACAATAGAATAATTTGATCTGGACAATTACAGACAATTAGACACTAAGACAGGTAGCACATAAAACCAATACGGTATTAAATAGGTGGCACACCCTCGCAAGCATTACAACGCGCACGTGTCGCCCCCTGACGGTGGTTTACGTTCCGTAATGTTTACGTGTCGGGCATCGGCTCCGGGCACATGAGAGAGCACGGCGCGATGACGTACGTACTATAAATAATGTATTGACCCACTTACACGCAACCACGACGCCGCGGCACGCTCGCACTGCGAACCCGCCCCATCCTATTGTAATTGGCGTTTGTCAAAATATTTATTCGCGCACTGTAATGAGCTGAGCGTTACGCATGAGCGAATTTTTTAATTTTCTTGCGCTTTACGTACATTTGATCCACGTATCTTGTTCTATTGAATGGGGACCGACGAGATAGCTGTGAAACTAATGCGACAAAACTGCAAACTATTACTGATATATTACGTTTTACAATTTCATAAAATGTACCTAGGGATTTTACTGAGATTAATTTCGATCTTAAGGTAGATCATTGCGACAACAAAGGTACTACATCCAACCTCGTTTCTCATTACACGATAGCTTTGCAATATACCTTAATGGACCATTTCTTTGAAAGTCAGCGCGACGGAGGCAGGTCGGCGGTGGGCCGGCGACCTACATCGGCTCACGTAATTCGTTTTACTCGGTTGATTCTCGAGTGTTTGCGACATTCCCAGAATGTGTCCTTCCGTGTCCAATTGTTATTCGATGAATAGGACCTCAAAACTATCATTAGTATTAGAAGGTGCTATATATAAATCACAGGAAAGTAGGGTCCAATATTTATCAAAAATAAATTAAGAACTTCGAACAATACAAACAAACAAACAATCGTCTAGAATATTTTCTTTTCAAGTATGTTTCAAGTAGGTATTCATTCAGCCTTAAACGTTATTTTTATTTTAAACTTTTCATAATTATCAACATCGACTATAGTTTCAGAAGTTGGTATGCCTAAATATAAATACGTACCTTACTTATTTATAAGGTGAATAACGAGCTTATATAACTAATATATATATTTTAAAAACAGATCAAAATATTGTTAGGTAATTATGCTGTAATAAAACAACCTACAATCCTAAATAGGCGCGTAGAAACATTTGCACTTGAAACTTGGCTGCTGCGGCACACTGGCGTATAGATCGACACTCACGCTTCCGACGCACATAATAATTATCTCACTACTGGATCATAACACTAACCATCCGTCCATCCCCGTGGATAATCCACGTAGATTCGGCGCATCAAAGGCCTTTTATCCGCGGAGATATGCATACACAGACCATTGAATGAAGTGGCATCAATCAAACTTAAATATGATTTCTTCATGCGATAAAAATTATCAAAATGTTGTTCTCTTCCTTTCAGATCGGCAATAATTATCCGTTCAGGAATGAACATGCTATGATACATTTACATCGTTAGGAATATTTTTGTGAATATAGTGAATAATGCAATTGTGAATACTGCTATTGTGCAACATACACATGTGGGATCATGGCGACCTTACATTCTGACTGTTTTCATAAAAGAAAACATCGACACTCAAAAATTTATATTTAAATGTATACAAAGAAGGAACTGAGCGGCGTAGGGGATGGAATAAACCTGTAATACAGTCATAGTGTTATCAATATGTACGCGTCCAAGATATTCTCTACATATTCATGGCTTTCCCGAGAGCATGATACATCATGCGAAATTGTATGTACTATATGGGTCATGTGCTTATAAAAGTTTATGTCATATCTACCGTATAACTTGCAAGCACAAAAAAACCTCATATATGTATGTTATTCATTTTGAACTAGGTTACCTTTTGGAGTTAGAAACTGGAGAATTAGAATTATCGTTTAATAGAATAACCGTCATGTCGTTTTAATATAGCATTACTGACAGTTTTAATTTTAGAAGGAATTGTATCTATATACAATTCTACCTATATAAGCTCACCTATGTATTTGTCTTTTTTCCAGATTTAGAACGTCCTTCCATTAAAAGTGAACACGTTCACTAAACTCCTTTCTAAAAATAATTAGCTAAGTAACTACTGAAATTAACTAACTTACTAATTTATCTTGTATAGTCCTAGCAATTACCAATGGATTGTCGATTCCAATATGATTAACAACCGTTCTTATCGGCATAATGGTGTACTTCTATTTCGGAAATGATACATTTGCGCCTTTGCTAGACAATAAAGGAGGGATGATGTTCATACAGTGGCAGGCGAATGGCTGACAGTTTCAAACCGTACCACCATTCACACTTGCCGTCACCGTTCAGCTCGAACGTGTTGCGGTGCTAGCATAAAATTCGTCATCGTTTTCTAATGACGGAGCGTTTTAGAAACTCTACCATTAACAGTTCTATTTATACACGACGGTAATTTTCAGTAAACGTCCGGTTTTATGGACGTCGCAGCGTAAAACTTAAGTGGTCTTTCTTCACTCTCGTTGCTTTACTTTCTTCAATGTTTCATTGCTGCTATTCGTTTACATGAAGAATTTCACTTTCTGCAGTTATTTATTTTTTATGCGACAATTTACGTAATACGGCTTTAGAGTAATTGGTCGGCTTTCGTTTTTAATGATGTCATTAGTTGTTTATTTTTTTTTTAGTAATGGATTTCCTCGAGACGTTTTGTCTGACCACTTGATACGTGACAGCCTTTAACTATACACGTTTGTTCTTCACGCCCTCCAGCTAGGTGGAGTGACGATATACGCGAAGTGGCTGGCAGTGGTTGGATGAGAAAGGCTGAAGCTCGAGCTCAGTGGCGTGCTATTGGAGAGGCCTATGTCCAGCAGTGGACGATGACAGGCTGATAGTGTGTGTGTGTGTGCTTATAAAGATAAAATCTAGGCACACGTCTAAAACAGTAGATATGAAAAATATAGAAGCGTGTTTGGTCTCGCACAAGATAAACTGGCAACAAGAAAGTCGTGTCATTGTTATCATCGAATCGTTTACAATGAACTCTCGATACATTGAAGTTTTGGACAAATTTCATTAATTTAATTATGTCTAGACATCTTTGATTTTTATTATCATAGTCTTAATTAGTGTAAGTTGATTCAGTTAGCGTTTTAATTGACAATAAAAAAAAAATTGAAACGTGTACATACAAAACATTACACAGTTAGATACATTTATGTAAAAGTTGATCCCCACAAATAAAGTGAAAGTGGGTGCTCAATTTTACAAACGAATCTGAATGTGGTTGATTTTTTAAAGGTATTTAGATTTTAATCCTTTATTCTATGACTTGGGATTTTTTTAAAGCGAACAAAGTAGTTAGCAACATCCATACATATGTAGGTACATATTACCTATATTACGCACATTAGCGCGTAGATTTTAAAAGGGGAACCACGAGACATTGAATTTTGCGGCTTAGAAATGCGAGATTAAGCGGACCGTGAAAAACTTTATAATTATTTTGGATCTTACATAACGTCTGCCAATGCAGTTTTGTGGTTTTATTTATACAATCATTCATGATCAGCGCAAGAAAAGAGCACAACAATGAAAAATAGGCCTTTTGAAGTGGTAGTGGTAGTGAAGATAACATTTTTATATATTAAATTTGAAAAAAATAAATTAAACGCAGGTTAAGCCGGTACATTTATAATCATAAACTATATAACTAAAAAGTTTTTCTTTACGAATCAATAATTACAGAAGTAACTAAAAAGTTTTTCTTGACAATTCACTCAATACGATTTCAGTGTTGACTGTTCATAAAAAGTGATTCATTTAACGTATTAAGTACGGATTATGACTCGTAATACAGATATTCCCTCGTGTTAAAGACCTCATTCATATTGTCCGATTAGAGGCAAATAAGATAATGGTCATCCTGGCAATAAGAAAATCTCGTGGAATAGCAGCAATAAATCAAATCAAGATTACGCTGGTGTTCGCCTTGGGGAAGTTTTATTCTTATTTCTGTAGAAAGCTTCGAATATAATTTTATAATATTCGATTTTATATAGATGCCGTCATGGTTTATTACTGTTTACACTCGGATGTGGTAGGCAAGACAACTTGGGTTCATGTCAAAGTTTTATGAGCAACTGTCAAAACTAAAGTAATTAAAAATAATAAATAAAATAAAGTAATTAAAAAGTAAATTAAAAATATCACTTATGAACAGCACAAGTGAAGACATTGAACTATTCAGTATATATGAAAAGTGCTAAATATCTGTAGCTTGTGATTTAATCAGACTTTAATATTTAAATATTTTCTTTATAATATAATATTTACTTTAAGCAGTCTTATCTTATATATAATTAGTGATATTTATTTATGATTTGATAAGTGATGCTAGCGGTTGCTAGTTGCAAAAGGTTTTTTGCGGTAGTTATATGCAAACACCGTAAAGTTTAAGAAGAGCGGACGGGACTGTGAGTTTGTATTTAAGTCTATTTTACTTTTTCGAATATTGGGTACATATATTATTATATTAATCTGATAACTCACGCATTGTCTTCCATCCAGGTTGGTTGTATCTTCAAGCAGTTGTATGACTGTATCTGGCTGTCGCCAGCGCCAACCCAAGGCCACAGGCAATGGGGGCCTTTTAAACCTGCTTCTGTCTCCCACCCAGCAGGTAACGTGCTGGCCCCTAATGAAGTGCTGGTAACTACGTGACCCTCCGCAGAGCCAATGAAGTACGTTGCCAAAGCATTGTTCCACGACAACGGTCGATCGTCGAACAGTCCGATCTGTTATATCAGAATTAATAAAATATAATTCATGGATATTTAATATACTACCCGCCATTATTTATCTAGGTTTTCCGGGAAGGGTTGCCACCATCTTAGGAATTCAAGCCACGCTCACTTGTCTGTTATGCATTCTGCTATACAACAGATGAGGCTTTGGCAACTGGCTGATCGGGGTATAGTGCAGTCTACTTAGGTACACCCTGGCTGGCGACGGCAGCGTAGAGGATACGAACGCCTGTGTTCTGCGATCCCAACCCGCATGCTCAACGTGGGGATTATAGGATAAAGCCCCATTGAATTTACTTATATCTAGCAATTGACTGAAACAGACCAATAGTATGAAACTGTTAGCAAGCTGTGATTCAGTATGACTTTTTCAAAATATAGATTAGTGAAATGATTGAAATATTTATTATTTGCTAAGACTGCTCAGTCCAGTATCAGATTCCGATAACATTATGGGGTTATACATTAATGTGTTCTGTACATTTTTATAAACATTATCATTAAAAACAAACTTTCTTGTAATTTTTGTGTTAAATAAGGCTTTCGGTGTTATACGCGTTATTAATGGTTTTGGGTGGAGTGGTACCATTCGTGTATAGATGTTTCCGGTCGACCATTGCACGCACGTAGCTGCTCAATAACAAAGCTGAGCGGTGAGTGAATGAACGAACACTTCCACCGTTATTGAATTTCGTAACACCGACGAAAGAGCACAAAGAGCGATGTTATGACGAGCTGTGTTATGACATCACACCTCTTATGTACAAAAACTCAACCGCCAATGGTCGTGTCACGTCCGATCAACGTGAGTGGCGCGAGGGAGAACCTGCGGATTGTGGTTCGAAAACTCCCGTTCCAAGTTCATAGAACATTTGAATACAAGTATGAACGGGAAAAATAACGAACAACGTGGTTTTCGATTTCGAGTTTTGCAATTGAAACAACCAGATAGGAGGCTAGGTGTACTGAATCATGGAATTCTGGATGTGTTAATCGTAGGGCTGCTAATTGTATTGGATTATTTTAATTGCATTCTCTTATATAAGTATTAATATCCTGACTGTATTTCAACAAAAGTTAACAAATCGAGACGTATAGTATAATCAAAATGGTTTTTGAACAATTTTTTTATATATATAAATTCCGATTTTATATTTTAAAATGTAGTTTGTGATCTGAAATAATTCGGAGGACATCGGTTCGGCGTGAACCCTGTTATATAAATGCTCACCCTCGTGGGAACGGTTGAGCAGGAACTGAAGTCCCAGTTGAGCTCTATAGCGTCGAGTAATCTCCCTCCAGCCGCCAGCCGCGTCTCCGGCGAGCGCACCGTCACCCACACCCTTCCGCACGCCGACTTTTCTAAAACTTGCTTTTCAGCCGCTGAAATGAGTAGGTTTTATCTCAACATTTTTGCTTTAAAAACAAACGAATCGTATTAATATTTTATATACACAACATTTTAATAAAACCATTATTGTAACGAGTAATTTCGGGAGTTCGCCCATATTGAGGCAGATTTACCATGAAAACGAACTTCATTGCTATATTTTCAGTTATAACCATGAGACTTATCAGCACTAAATCGTTAATTGCTATCGTGAGGTAATAATTACGTTATCATGCAAAGTAATAATAATGTTATATTATATGATATACCTACATATATACCTAGCTATAAACAATTCAATTGCTTTGTCTCGCTGTGAGCAAGTAAGCGAGACAAATTTGTGTACAAAATCGTTTCGAGTCACTTATTTTGCTTAACTAACAAAACACAGACAAAAAATAATTAGTTTATATGTTAGCTGTAAAATAGCCAGAGTAATAAATAGTTATTGATCGTTAATTTTATACGTGCGTAGCTGTGGAATCAATTTGTTATGTTATTGTATCATGGTTAAAATAACAAAATAATTAACCTACAATTTATTCCGCACACCAATTATTATTTATTGTTAGAAAAAAGGATTTAAATACCTTTGGAGATTCCTACATCATTATACATCGGCGGTACAAACTCCGCGTATACATAATGATCTGTGACACGTGTGTACTTTATATACAAAAGTGAACTGTACTTGAGTGCGATAGTAAAGATACATTTTTCCTCAGTTCGCGTCTCTTTAGATCACAAAATAAATGACACTACGGGCTAAGTTAATAGTACTCCATAAATCGCAGCAATGCTTTAAAATTTCAGCATTTCGAGGTTTCTTTATTATAGACACTTGTTGTGTTTAATGCAAATGAAATATTATTTTTCGACTCTGACCGTAACAGCGGCAATGAGAATATTACAGGATATATTTTAGAAGCCGCATCTTTATAATCGCATCCGTTTTCAGCAAAAGTAATTCCGTTTATTTACATTGGCCGTGCCACCGTAACCGAGATGTGGTTCTCCTATAATCATACCTAGTACGTACATACACGTTTGAGCGTCCGCATTATACGGCTCGTTTTTATGTCTGTGTCGGTCGATGGTGTCCGCCGGGGCATGAACGAAACTGAAAATTGAGTTGGGCACAATTTTTAATTCGTTTTCACGGTCCTTTTGTTTTTAACACCTTTATCTATATAAATGTATACGGAGTTATATTTTTCTTTTGTTGTGTAGGTATTTCTAATTTCGTTTGTTTTAATGTTTGTCAACACTTTATCGGAAAGTCTTATAATTAATTGTTAGTCTAACAAACATAAAAAAAATCATACTATTTTATCTATTTACAAATGTAAAGACCACGATAAAGGTAGATAAATGTATTTGTTATATGGTCTAAAAACTCAATATTATTTCGTATCAATTTATTACATACAGCCTCTGCTACTGAACTGTTACAGAAAATCCTGAACGTTGTTCAATTGTTTCCATTTGTATGTATGATTCTATCCTTATTTTCTGCGCAGTAATCTATCTTTATAGATTAAACACTACTTATTGGTAGGGGTTTTGGTCGAAATTCATAAATTCCATCCCCAATTGTTTTCAATCAGGAGTTGATTTCCTATGGGTGTAATATGTTCACATCAAATTGAAACAACAGGTACTTGTTCAGCGACTTTGATAAGGTAACAAGTTTAATTAGTTTAGTTTTGTTTGTTAACAAGTGTACGTTTGCATATTATCAATACATTATCGTACTTCTTCTAGTTCTGAAGAATTATAATTTAATAAAAATAGATTTGTCGTGTTGAAATGTTACGACGCACATTCCTTTAAGTGTTATCCGTAGCGCTCTGGATTGAACTTGTTTGATTTAACAACATTAATTGTTTTATCCTGCGTACATTTATTTGATTGTTTTGCGTCCAGCTGCAGGATGTTATATAAGTATTTATCATTTTAGTACAGTTTCAATATATTAATCTCAGGTAATTGGCGGCTTAAAAAATAAAATTTTATAAGCCCAGCTGTGGTGACGTCCACATGATCTTTTTCAATCGATTTTTTTACACTTGTAAGAAAACTAATATATAGGTATAGTCATGTATTACCTGTAGTGCTATTTAATATTGAATATTTAAGGATTATAATAATAGATAATAATATCTCATTGATGCAAGGATAACCAATTATTACTATATCGTCACGCAATCCTGGTCCCATTAGAGGTTAGGGATTTGAACCCTACTCGTAGCACGGGTTTCTCGTTGTACGGCCGGTATTTTATTTTAAGGTTTAATATCGCTTAGAGTAACAACGAAGGAAAACATCCTAAGGGAATTTACACACCTTAAAGATTTCCATAATGTTTTTTATGGTTTGTGAAGTCTGCCAATTTGCTCTTCGTCATCGTGACAGGCTATATAATTAAACCTTTTTATTGTCAGAGATCGATGTTCAAGAGTTGTTCAATGAAATGTTTGATGACGATGAACATAATGGATCAGACTTCTTTAAAAACTTAAAGGAAAATAAGATTTTTGCTTAGTCTTTCATGAAGGAAACACAGGAAGGTTCACAGGAATGGTTTCCTTTTAGATTACATACTTGACGTTAGAAAGTCATTGATACTTTTGTATAAATGAAGTTTAAAAATTTTTTTTTTTTTTATAGAATAGGGGGCAAACGAGCAAACGGGTCACCTGGTGGTAAGTGACTGCCGTCGCCCA
>DWMG01002590.1:0-12997 GCA_018244855.1 Elbella merops
ATGAATTCTTTGAAGAGCCTCATTAATGTTGTTGATCGCTTTAGTTCGTCTCTTTACTTTAAATATCAAAGATGTGTCGTCCGCAAACACAACACAATATTGCTAAAGAGCTATTAGGAAGATGAATAAAAATGGCGGTAAACTATTTCGTCAACACACGAAGACGTGGTAGTATCCGAATAGTTTCGACGATGTGCGCCGAGAGCGATAGAAAGCGAATCGGAAACAAAATCGATAAAACACATTAGAACTGGAGATAACTGTAAAGTGCGAGGCTGTGCACGAAGCGGGATTCTATCGAAACAAACAATTTAATTCTACGAAACAGTCGGAGCACATAACACTTGGCGGTGCTGTTATTTCTATTAAATAAATAAATAAAAATCGACAGCGCGTGGTACGAGCAGCGGTGCAGGTTACAACACTGGCCGATAATAAAACAGCAAAAAGATTTTCATGATGTAAAAAAACAACACATGATTTATTTTTCTTACCCATAGTAAATACGCATCCTGTAATATTTCAAAGATATACAGGACCCATCATACTAAATCTAAATGTTATCAAATCCATAGTGAAGGTGTAATTTAAACTATGTATAAAAATGACGTCACAGAAAAAATGGTTTGTTTACTTCGCGAAGAGAAACAGAACAGGTACAATGTCGAATCGATATAAAGCATTAGTAACCGGCCTAAGGTTAATGCTTAGACGAAGCCGATGCAAATCGTTTAGCTTTTACCTGCAGCTCCGTCGAAGGCTTTGATCCACTGAGAGATCTTAGAACAAATACATCTATAAAGAAAAACTGAGGCAATGTTGGAAATTCTGTTTCATTTCGCTTTTCGTTTTAAAAGAGCGTTGTGTAAATAGATCTTACGAGAAATAGATGCTTTGAACCGTTGTAGTAATAATAAACGGGCAAGTAATAATAGCTGAAAGTGTAGAATGTTAGCAAATTGCGAGCCAAGCAGACGCATTCGGTCGCACCTTGTGGTATATACGATGATACATGATGAATCGCAATTAGAATCGGAAGTCAACAATCAAATCAAAATGAATAGATAAACTTCAACACTTCCTGATTCAACTAGCGATGATTCAAACTTAAGCATGTCATGTGCAATCGCAACTTATATCCAATTAATCGACATGAATAATCCCGGTATATAGCTAAACTATTCATACAAATATTTTGTTGGTAATATAATAGTTAAGTATAACAGATATTACAGATTGCCGTCAGGAATAAACCCAAAATTGCAGTACGGCGAACTATCACTAGTTATTCAAAGTAGGTATAAAATAAACAACATGATTACGGAATGTTCAGTGAAATATATGAGGCTAAATATCTTTACAGCCGTGTTAGATTATACAACAGAGCATAATTTCGCTAGTTAGTAACAACACGTTTAACTTTAATATGAAAACAAATTTTAATTGACTGGGAAAGCAGTCAATGGCCAGCGCGTGCGCGGTCTCTCGCTGGCGACCTTGGCGCGGTCGCAGTTAGTCCATTTTGTTTTATATCCCAAACTTCTTGCGACCAGTCCAACTTGTTTGCTTTGAAAGTATATGACATATCTAACAGGCAACGTGCATTAATGTGTGAAGATTGTAATCAAAACATTTATGTACATTAGAAAACAAATTTATATACAGAATTGTGATGTATAAAGTTAAAATTTCAATACCAATTAATTGATATGCAAACCAGATTTTAAGGAAAGGTAAAATAATAATTTTCTGTACCATGGAACTGTTGGTGGACATTCAAAAACTAATATTAACACACAGCATTGATATTATACATAGTAAAATGTATGTTTTACTATGAAATGTTTACATGTATCATACAAAACATAAATCAACTAGAGTGTTAACAATGCCTAGGTAACTTTGTATCAACAAATATTTTTGATTAAATAATGAAATCAGTGACAATTAAACACACTATTACATGATACAATACAAAATGATTTGTTAAAATATTCAAATCTGTTTGAATCACTTTTATTACAGAAAAAAATGTTGCCATAATTAAATATTACATACATAGTGGAGGAAAATATAATGAGAAGTATGGTGCAATTATTCTCATAGATATAATCAAAGGCGGTGTTTGTCTCAAGTTTTGCAATGTAACTAAAAAGTGGAGTAAAATTAAAACACTGTACACTGTACACTGTATGTAATGGCACACTGGATATGGATTGAAAAGCATATACTAGTTCTGTGTGTAGGAAATAAATGTTATATATTTTGGTAACATTACCTAGCACATTATGTAACTTCTGTATAACAAGAGTTGGGATATACAGTTATATCATATCTAGTTCATTCATAGTAGCTGTTGAGATTTTATCCATCTCACTGCTATCAAAGAATAATTCTAATAATATACAACTTGCCCACTTCGCTATGAATATTGAATGCAGTTTTATGCAAAAAAAAATTTGCCAAGAAGTGTTTCATACAAATGGATAGAAATATAATATTTATATGCATTCAAAATAAGTTCAAAATTAGCGTTTATAAATATTTACTAAGATATTGTATAAACCTGGAGCTTGTTAGTATTTGTCAAAAAATATTTGTCAGACACACACACTATCAGCCTGTCATCGTCCACTGCTGGACAGGCCTCTCCTCTCAACACTGACATTTTTTATGTAAGCATTTGTTTCTGTTTGTGGACACTTTCATCTGCATATTAGAATTTCTTGTTTTGTTAGTGCTAAAAAATTTGGACCATGGCATTTGGAATACAGATAAAATATGACCTTAACATTTTTTATTCTGAGATGAGACCAGAATCCAATAACGAAATTGAAATAGATGATAATGATGATAAATCTCATAAAAGACACAAGTCAATGAATCAATTAGTTAGTTTACTATTAAACTGGGAAACAAAACCAAATAAGAGTTTGTTCTGTAGAGATGTCAAAGATGCCTATCATTAAAATTTATAACCACTGTTTACTTTATTTTAATTACACAATAGTAGCATTGCAGCACAAAAGTTTATAATTAACTTTCATTTCTACAGCTGTAAGTAATCTATTTCAAGATTTGTCCTAAAGAAATTTGATGAATATATGAATAAGATAATTTAATATGTTCTATGAAATATTCAACTCATGTTTGAGAACAACTGAACACTTTGTCCGATGAAATTAACATGAAATATCTAGAAGTTTTAAATTTAAAATAAAGTAATATTAACAACAGAAAAACAGAGACCTAAAACGTGTCATAATGTAAGGTAGTTAGTGCCCAAATTTAAGTGAATTTTATAATCCTTTTCGGGATATAAAAGTTCTTTGTTAATTTTAATTTCCATTGTATTATATATGATAAATTGAACAAACAATGGCACAGTGAGTACAAAAGTATTAATCTTAGAGTAAGGATTCCATGCAATAGAAGCATTTGACGCTGAAATATTATCCATTTGTTTACACATGAAATTGGATTATTGCTATCCAGTAGTGAAGTAAGACAGCCACCAATGGCAATCATCTTGATATAATATAAAGGTCAGTAACTTATGTATAATTGGGTTAAAAAACTAGCAGTTTCTAGTAGTGACTTAGAGTCTGGTCTGTGCCTAGTATACGGCAATAGGCTCACCACCTATTCCATGGGACATAAACTTAACTGGTGACGCATGGGAGCGTACTACTACACTCCGATACATACCTATCCCTTCATGGGTTATAGATATGATGATATTTTTGGATTAAGAAATGTTTCATATAAAAATATTATTAATAATATTTGCACCTAACTCCTTATAATTATCCCAGCAGTAAATAAAGTAAATTATTGTTAGTATTATTCTTATACCATCACATGCAGTCCCTCATGTGGTTAGGCTGGGAGTAGAGAATGCCAAACATCTTGATCCTAAGAGAAACCTATTCCTTTATGTTAAGAAAGTAAATAAAATAGGTAAATCAACTCAAAATCAACTTAGATTGAATTTTTTGTTTCAATGTAACAGTTTCTGATATAAACTTACACCATGAAAACAAATCATAATTCTGAGATTGATAGTCTCCAAAAGTGACAGATGAAGAATTGTTCTTAAAACTTCATTCGTTCATACTGTTCTATATTTTATAAGCAAATTAAAAAAGTAACTTCAATACTAGAATAATAGTGCAAGACTCATAAAACTTCTGATTAGAATTAGATATCAATAAATTGTTCCATTTACAATCCACTATATGAATGATAGAAAGGTATTTCTGTCAAGTATTGAAGTATAGATATTGAGGTATAGTTTGATATGTCTCAAACAATTTCCACATTTTAAATTCTTATAGATATACAGAAATATATTTCTTATTCTTATAAAATATTAGATATCACATGCTCGGTTCTATGAGATGTACAATATAACTGGTGAAATGTGGGTGTACTTCACTCCTCTGCCTACCACTTTAGGAAAACATGGGTGTTATTTAAAAAAATATTGGATAAAACTTGCTTAGAAAAAAATATTCAGACTATTTTGGTTGTAATAAATATGTTCTATGTACTATGAGCCAAGCAGAAATGTCTCATAGTACATACAAGACATTGAGATTAAAATATCATATGAAGCACCTTATCAGATCAGTAATAAACAAAGTGATTGATAAGCAAACAATTAATGAATATTTATGTATGTTTTCTATGATACTAAATTAGAATCAACTTTCTACTTGCAAACGAAAATAGAAGAAATTTGGTTTTGGTCCAACTATGAAACAAAATCAATAGCAAGTCTGATAGGAATAACAGTTAGAAAAAGTTGTCTTATAAAATGACATTTGTGCTTGCTATTGTACAGACTAAATAAAATGAACTATGAAACATTTATATGATAAAAGCTAGTATTTTTTATTTAATAACAATTTATCTTTATGTAGAACAAAGATTTCAAAAATTTATACAATGTTATTAAATAAATATTTGAGTAAAAACCACCTAATATGACCAAACACGATGTTAAACATTACAAGACGCTGATAGCCGAACTGAATGAGTCAGAAATTCTGTCATGTGAATTTGATGACTGCACTGATACATGCATAGGTTAAGTTTTTTATAACAGCTACGAACCGGTCGTAAATATAGGATCCGTAAACAAGTTTAGTTCATGGAGGGTAATTGTTAAACATCATTTCCGTGCCTCGTCTAAAAATACCCACAGTTCAATTAGGCTAATATCTATCGAAACTAGAAATGGTACCTGGGTGTGGTGTAACACTAATCGTAGAGACCGGGATGAAAACAACAGCTACGGTTATATACCAAGCCGATCACCCACCGAACGACTGGTAGCCACTACAACCGACTACATAGGTACGCGATCTCCCCTCGGTTACGGTCAATGTAGGTAAGTGAATAAAATTATGGAACATAACTATAACTGAACCAACCTAGACAAGCGTTCACACCATTAGCGAAGCCGATCGCTATTAAAATCCTAATAGATATAAACGATTTACAAGAATCATTACCTTATCGCATAACGTTTTCACTTGATTCTCTGTCAATTGCTTGCATTCGTTTAGCTGTTCTATCCATTGATCCAGTTCCTTTAATGACGCCTTGTCTTCCATACTTTGAGTCTGTGAAATTAACGTACGAGACGCTAACTTGGTTTTGAGATGTTTTTATCTTTGAAATGTACACAAAACCATGCGAATTTCGTATTTTACACTATGCCCCGAAATACTGACTACAGCAGACACTTACAAAATGGCGTAGGTACTACTTGCGTGACGTCAATTTGGTTCAAAAGAACGACAAAATCCCCCAAGCGGACATTAAAGGTACTATAGCGTGATGCCAATTTTCGATGCGTTCGTAAATATTGACCCCAAGCAATATAAAGACATAATTATTTTTATTAAAAAAAAACATTTTTTTCATCAGTTCTGACCTTAATTTAAATGTATTCAGTAAACTTAACTGTGCCATTGTCATAAATGTAAGTATCAAATACGTTTATTGGTAATATTTAAAATAACTGCGATCAAAATATGGATTCTTAATATTAGGAGTAAACTTGTTCGATATATTATATAGCGTAATAAATAACATATCATTTATAAATAACGCATCAAACTATTATTTACCCAAAGTCGCAAAGTCGCAAGCGTTATTTTATTCAAACATAATTTTCATTATATTGACTACAGCGCACACACACTGAACGTAACACATAATATATTTCAATACTGCCGTATTATAATTTATTTGGTTATCTGCCAAGCCAAATTATACTCTAAGTTGACGGCGTAAGAACTCTATTTAATGAGCATTTTATGATCATTAATGATCATTTATCTAATGTTCATTGTTTATAAGTTTTGTTAAGTGTTATAGGTAAATAGTTTACAATGTCGCGAAAAGGACAAATGTGGAACTATGTGGCGGACTAATATTTATTTTTATCCTCTTGTTTAATTAATGAATAAAAGCAATCCTCGATATCCATTTATTGGATACATCTACAAACCGAACAGAACCGATATCATTATTACTATATTAACATTACGCGAGTGGGTATGTAGGTATCGATAAAGTGAGAAATAGTGATAAATCAGTATATTATATTAAACTAATATATTAGAGCTTTAAAAATAATAGGCGTTGTAAAAATAACGTAACGCTTTATACGCGCTTTTAGTATATAGCCGTTGCGAACACCTCTAATTATAAGGTTATAGAATTACGAATTATTAGAATAACAAAGTTAGCAAAACGACATAAACACCTAATAAAATTATATACAATTCTTAAATTGAAATGAGCTACATCCAAATCGATAGAACTTTTATTTCATTATTTTTTGTTTATTAAACGAATCAAGCATCTTTTACAACTTTTGGAATTAAGAGGTATATTTTTATACAACACAATTTTGCCGATACAAATTATAAAATCTAGTGAACTATAACTATATTGAAAATATGTTGAACTACTATATCGACTATAACTATATTGAATTAGAAAATATTGATGACAAATTATGTTGTTCATTGTGGAACTAAACACTTAAAGATAAAATTACAATATTATTCAAATATATTAGTGGTATAATTTATTATTCAATGTAAAGTAAATATAATGAGAATTATTGTCCACATATTTTTTTACTATCATTTAATTGAATATTAAGTTTTGAGACATATTTTTTAAACTAAATGATTATCTAAAGCGAATAAATAGAACCCCATTAACAATTCAGTTTACAAAATGCTTCGTATTAATTTACTTACTCCAAATATAGCGGATGGTATGATTTTAACTTTTGCCATAGCGAAAGTGCTTGGTGTTTCTACATACAATTATACTTTGTAACGTTAAATAACAAATCCTTTGAATTAAATATTCTTGCAGTAGAGTAAAAAACCATTTTCATATAAACAAAAAAGACAATAACAACTACCAATTTTTTTTTCTAATTATTGTGGATCTCACAATAAATAAATTTGACATTGTGTTTATTAAACGGTTAAATCATAGATATGTCTATATTATCAACCCAAATATTTAAGAGCAATATAACTTGCCAAATATAAAATATTACAAATATTTATTTTCAAGAACTTGATAAATTGTAATGTATTTATGTTTTTTTCCAATCGATCTGATGTTACAATCTATATATTATGAAAATTGATGTCATTCACCTCAAACAATATGGGATCTGTGGTAATCGATCACTCATTCATTCAATCATTCATAATTGTTCTTTTTCCATCTCACAAAATCATTCTTTCTTTTACTGTTGGGCACGTTCGGAGATCAGTCCGTCGGCGTTCGTATTTATAAAAATGACTGAAACTCTGAAACTTCGGGGTACTCTTTGCGGTCACAATGGATGGGTGACCCAAATCGCAACAAATCCGAAATACCCGGATACAATTATTTCATCGTCGCGAGGTAATATTATATTGATTTATTCAACGTGTTTGTCTAGCTCATGTATGTAACAAATAGTAATCTCTTTCAATCTATTCCAATTTTGATTAAAACTCTACAACGACCATTAATATGCCCGTATATTTATTAATTAAAACTAGCTTAAATTATATTTTTGATTTATGTGATGAAATAAAACTTGCCACGCGATTCCTGAGCGGCAAGCGGATATGGGTCTGATAAGCTTTCCATAATATTCTATCATGTTAAGCGTTTGTATCTGTTAATAATTATAGCAAATATTTGCAGACAAGACCTTGATCTTATGGAAATTGACTCGCGATGAAACTAACTACGGCGTGCCTCAGAAGCGTTTGTACGGCCACTCCCATTTCATCTCTGACGTCGTGCTCTCCAGCGATGGAAACTACGCTCTTTCTGGCTCTTGGGACAAGACCTTGCGGCTATGGGATCTCGCAGCCGGCAAGACCACTAGGCGTTTCGAAGACCATACAAAGGTGTGATAGAACATATTGTATCATGTAATAATTTGTTATAAGTGTCAGTGATACGCGCCTATGCGAGGCAGAAGACCACGTGTTTGCGCCTTTGCGAGGCAGAAGATTCCCAATTCACAGAGCCACATAGTCTTGTCGTACTGCAGTAAGTAGAGTAGAGTAGCATGTAATCGTAGCTATCTTGGATGTCATGATTAAAAATATTGCAAACATTTTGTTGTAAAACATATTTTTACCTTTTCTTTACTTGTGCAGGATGTCCTCTCTGTGGCGTTCTCAGTTGACAACCGTCAGATTGTATCTGGCTCTCGTGACAAGACCATAAAGCTGTGGAATACCCTTGCAGAGTGCAAGTACACTATTCAAGATGATGGTCACACTGACTGGGTGTCATGTGTAAGGTTTTCACCTAACCATGCCAATCCCATCATTGTATCGGCTGGATGGGACCGTACAGTTAAGGTAAATATAGTAAAATTCATTTCTGATGTATAATTCAACAAAACAAAGTACAATTTTATTTAGTCTTATCTTTCATTTATAGGTATGGCACTTAACCAACTGTAAACTCAAGATCAACCACCTTGGTCACTCTGGCTACCTGAACACAGTAACAGTCTCTCCGGATGGTTCATTGTGTGCATCTGGTGGCAAGGACATGAAGGCTATGTTATGGGACTTGAATGATGGCAAACATCTTCACACTTTGGACCACAATGATATCATCACGGCTCTTTGCTTCTCGCCAAATCGATACTGGCTATGTGCTGCTTTTGGACTGGCCATTAAGATCTGGGTATGTATCTATCATTTTGGTGATTTGTTTACAAACATTGAAATAAATTATTTCAGTATTTTTTTTTTTCATAACTGTTGTCTAATAACAGGTCAAGTCCTATTATGTAATTATATTATAAACATGCATAACCCAAAGATTAGTAGTATATACATTTGATTTCCTTCTTTGAGAATAGTTAATGATAGTGTACTTCCATTTTTATTAATTAAAGTTAATTTTGTTTTTTTCATAGGACTTGGAGAGCAAGGAAATGGTTGAAGAACTCAAGCCAGATATCATTGACCAGAATCAGCGAAAGGCTGACCCTCCCAATTGCCTTTCTTTGGCTTGGTCTACTGATGGGCAAACACTGTTTGCCGGTTACTCAGACAATATCATCAGAGTCTGGCAGGTTTCAGTCTCTGCTCGATAACTTAGTCTGTAAGGACAGATTTCATTTATTTTTGTGCTTTTACATATGTATGACTGCAAGTATAAAAATAAATGGAATTAGCTGACAAGTATATAAGTATTTTTATTATTTCCTTATAAGTTTACTGATAAGTTGATAAAGTAATGAATGGCTTCCTATACAGGGATCCTTTGTAAATAATTCTTTTATTATGTAAATAAATTGTGATGTCTTGAACTGTTCAGTTATTTTAGTATTTTGATTTTTATCACAAACACCTTATGTATAAATGTGTATGATTTAACATGACAAAACATAAAAAATATAGTAACATACATTAGTTCTAAGTTGTTACTTGTAAACAAGATTTTTAATGATCCAATATTATATTCAACAAACATCTCTCGTTGCCACTGAAATAATATAGTCATAATGTCTTATATTGAGGGCATTATAACAATACCAAATAGACAATTATCAACTCTAGCAAGGCCTAGGTGTGATAAATATTTAATGTACCTATTGTCAGAATTTGACCATATAACACTGAAAGCTATACAACTTCATATAGATAAGAACAAATTGGATTCCGTCATTCATTATATCAATAATACAAACATCCAATTACACACTTTTATTTGTATAATGTAATAACAATGTCACCTGATTCTAAACCTTAAATAGTCTATGTTTATTGAATACAATAACCCTTTACTTATCACTCAAGTTATAATTTGCCTTCAAAGTGACTAGGCAACATTACCATATTGGCCCCACTATGGGACATGTAATGATTGCAGTTCACATCTGATCAATAATTAATTATTAAAACAATAATTACCAAATAAAAATATATGGCATTGTGCAAAAAACTTTCCACTTTAAATTTTATATTTGTAATTCATGTGTCATTAAAATCAATTATAATTAAAAAAACAAAAGTTCATAGTCTAAAACTGTCTGCTAACAGATGTCCTCTACCATTCTACTCCCCTGTGTTCCAGCTTTAAAGTGTCTGACAACAATACACAAGCAAAGATTAATCAACCATAATTGATCAATTATTTACCTTCACAAGATTACTCAACTGTATGTGCATTAATATAATTACATAGCAAATTCTCAATGATTCATCATGTGTCCCGATATATATTTATAAAACAGCTTTCTTAATCACTCAAGAGATATTTAATGGCTCCCCATTTTTGTTTAAGAGATGTGATCCATCTTTAATAACAGCTGGTCCAGTCCCAACTTTTGTGTGTATGACATATTTAATCAAATCTTTTTTCTGAGGCTGAAGTGGAAATGAATCTAAATACTTTGGGACAGATACTTCTGTTGCACCTACCCCTTTGACATAACCCTCAGGATTTGAAGATGGAAATACATGTTGGATCAAAGAAAGCAGATCTGGAACATCTTTTTCTAAAAGATAGATGCAAGCATTGGGGCCAGCATCAAAGGTGTAAGCAGCTTTTACTTCTCCTGAAATTTTATTGTATGTATGTATAAATTCAACTACTTTAAATGATACTTCAGTCATATACATGCAAGGTGGATAAGTATCAAGGCATACTGCATGGAATTGATTGCTATCTCTCATGGTTATTTCTGCAAATGTAGGAAAATCCTTTTCATGTATAGCCTTACAGATAGTTGTTACATGTTTTGGCACACAGTTTGCTACTCTGTGTTTTAAAAATGCTGATGTTTGAGCACTGAGTCTCATTCCTTCTGTGGAACTTGTATGTTTTTTTGTGTCTCCGGCTACAAGTATGAGAACTCTCATTTCTGGCCAATGTGAGGAATCCACCACTTGTGTTGCGATTGAATCACTTCCGTCTTCTTTAACACCAGCATGCCATTGCACGAACCCACCATATACGCTCCTGCATGCACTGCCCGAACCCATTCGAGCTATGGCGCTCATATCCGCGTTGATTTTGTATAGCTTAGCCAGAGCAAATACTAAACATGCAAAACCCGCTGCAGAAGATGCCAGTCCAGCGGCTGTTGGAAAGTTATTTTCTGAACACACACGTATTTTCCAAGTTAAAAATTCAGTGGAAACACTTTTCTGTGCGGTTGCGATTTCTTTTATTTTGTTTAGACAGTTGAGTAGCCGCTGACTTGTAAATGATTCGCGTTTACCATTAAGCCACAAGTCGTTTTCAGCGAACTCTGGCCTGGCACATACCGAAGTTTTAGCGCACATAACACTCTCGTCTAAAGTAGCGCTAACGGAATCGTTTAACGGTAATATTAAATTTTCATCACGTTTGCCCCAGTACTTAATAACTGCAATGTTTACGGGTGCTACAGCCGTAATTATTTCACTCATTTTAATAATATTTGAAGAACAAAAAGTATTAGTTTATAACTGCCGCGGAAAGGTATAACAAATATTTTAAAAAGCGCCCGCTACGTCGTAGCACCGATTAAAAAATGACGTAAAAGTAACAGATATCGGTGTCGCCAACACTTTTATATTTTTCCCTAGAACTGATTTACAGTAACTTAAAAATTCTCAATAACGAAACAATCTTTAAATAAAATTAAATATCGAATTTTTATTTACAACACCTTATTTGTTAATGTATCTTAATGTTTAAATTCTTATTGATTGTAAATAAAACACCATTTTTCTTATTCATATGTAGCATCTAAGAAATTTGGACATGTTAAAATTTTGCTTAATATTTTATGAGGCTTGGAAGTCTCCAACACGTGTCCTTTACGTCAGTCTTACGAACTTGGAAGAACTTGGAAACTTTGCATTACAAATGGACCTGTCAAATCTATGTCAGATTATTTTTTAGAAAAACTAATCTGGACTATAAGCATTTAGCGAGTAATAACTGTTAGTTTACAGAAAAAAAAAATTTTCATATTTTAATGGCAGAATCCGCACTACAGATTTCAAAAAAGCAAGTAGAGCAATCAGAAAATATTCAAATTTTTTAGCAGTAAACCAAAGAGAATCTCCCATTGCATAGTTATTTAACGCCCGCATACATTATTCACGTTTGACGTAGAACGTAAATAAGTTATTATCTCTCTATTGTTTTATCAAACACCAATACTGTAATCATTATATTATGAAAAGAAAATTATAGATTATAGATAGAATTTTATGATGATATTTTGTCGCAGTGTCTCGGTTGAATAACAATTATTTGACTACCGCCGCACACGGTAGGCAATAATTCAAGTTATTTAGTGTACTAATAGTACGTCATTTTTTTTTTTTTTTTTATGTGTCTTATGCTGTTGACCTTATTGGCCTCTACAGCTTCACCGGGTTTTAGTGGCGAGCCCGAGTGGCTCCGCCTGAGTTAAGAGAGTGGGGAGGGG
>DWMG01002591.1:0-12997 GCA_018244855.1 Elbella merops
ATGTTGTTTACGTGGTTCGGCATTTGTAATTAACAACCGTTGTGTAAATAATTGTCTTTGAAAGACCCATAATAATAATAATAATAGTTCATTGAAATTAAATAGTTCCGGTGGGCTTATGGTTAATCGTGTATAGGAAATTGTTTGTCGTGTCTTATAGCGTTAGTCGATTATAAAGGGCTCGTGTATGCCAGCGGGATGTGCTCGAGTATTTTATATCGGCGGAATGCTTTAGTTGTATGTCTGTATTTAAAAAATAACGCAATATCACGCTTGTACTCCCCGAAGAGGTAGACAACGGAGTGTAGTACAGTTTCACTTTTCACCAGTTACGAAGTTAAGCTGAAGATGACTAGAAATGTGGATTGATGTCTTTTAAGCATTCTACTTGGTACATCTACTGATTATAGGGTAAGAAAGGTCCCGTTGATTGAATGTTTTATATCTTTAGAGTCTAAATTACTCATGATAGTAGTTTGATATTTGGATTATGGAAATCTATCTATGGCGTTAGCATTCACTACGATAGAATTTTCAGCAGTTCCACTTTAAAGGGTGGAAAATAGGGAATGAAAAGTTATGTAAAATTTTGCCATTTTTGTCGGGGAATGAAAAGGGTCAAGGCCATTGCTTGCCGCTTGGCTGGATTACGGGTTCGCTGACTGATGTTACTCTGCCCTTATCTGCTTACAATTTGCACAATCCTGGTGTACCTTCATGTAGTACGTACCCCCGTGTCTCACACAAAGGATACGGGTACACGCCAATCATACTCCATCATCATACGGTGTATTTGCCAATTTTAGAACTCCTTACAACCTGCCGTTTAACTATTTTAATCACAATTATTTGCTCCGTTGGTTAACATCGCAACGTTTAGTTTGTGAAAATTGTACAAACATTTGTGCAAACATACGCACCGATTAACCAACGTGACCTTGAAACCGTGCAAATATTGTATACCACACCACGTATTCTCTCTGCTACAGTTAATTTGGAATTCGTATACGTTTTGAAATTGGAATCGTAATCATTTTGGAATTCTTACTGTCTTTTAGATCTATTTCCGTGTATTTAAGAATAGAACGACTTGAATGGTTAGTTTTCACGGTGTCATTACACCTCCTTAGTTTTGATTTGTCTTTTTTCGTATATGTACCAACATTTTTATTGCGTCCAATTACAACTGACTAGTTTCAGTTTAGCCAAATACTATGTTCTATGCTTTTGAAATCATAGCAAGATAGAGTCCTATTTTTTGTGACTTGAAAGAAACTGATTGGCTGTACCTTATTGTCGTCTCTTCTGGAGCCGCGTATCTCTCTACGTAACTGGGAATTAAGCTACTTCAGATAAAGTAACATCAGGTCCGTAATCCCCGAAGAGGTAGGCAAAGGAGTGTAGTATAATCCCCCGTCTCACCAGTTACGCTTACGTTCCATGAGTTTTAGCCACGTCAGTAGGTACGATCATTGTCTAGTTTATAGAATTTTATAAATCGCCTTCAAAGTCTGCCTGCTCATTACTTACATCATGTAAACTTCATTAATTTGATACATAATTACAGTATATAACAGATAAGAAAGAAAACAAAAATATAAATGGTGTATAACAAACGGCGCTATGTAATGAAACTGTTGCTAGTTGACGCGACGCATCAAGAGATGTCTTGAATCGCAGTAACGATTTTAAACGTCTTGTAGTGATAAAGCTGGATTTAAATTGAAATTTAAAACTTAAAATAATTCGGAAAGTCGTCTCAGTTATGAGTAGTATAATAAATGGACGAATAAGTTATGATGAGCAATAGTAGCGTATTTTTTTAGTTGTTAATCCTGTCACATACTAAATAGATAACATAACAATAAAAGAGAAGATGACCAATATGATGAGTAATACAATCGATTTGTTATCTGTTGGTAAAGATCCAGCCAATATGTTCTTGGTGGTCTAGAAGATTTTATACAGCTTTATTAACTGGATGAATTAAGGGACCTTCTAATAGTTAAGCGCTACGGTTTTGGCAATAACTTTTGTTGAATTCGCCACACGGTCGCCAAGAAACAGCGCAGTCCCTGCCAAGTTTTGTTATAACTAGGGCTTGAAAAATGAAAAGTAAAACCTCCCTCTAGAAAACGTTTTACGTGGCGTACTTCCCGGGGACTCCGAGTAGATAAATTATTATCTACTATCAGATACGGAGGTAGGAAACTATAGGTAGTCATCACATCAGAAATGTAGAGATGAGAGGCAGATAACATTGTGGGGTGAACTAATCGCTTAATACTCTTAATAGCGTATTCTTCCATGCGATTATAATATGACATAACATAATATCTTGTCTGTATTTTCTCGAAGGGATAGGAAAAGGTGTGTAGTACTTCCTATTATATGAGGAGAGAGTGAGAAAAAAGGGACTAGGAATATTGTGAACCCATGTAATTACATAATACATATTTACTATTACTTCGCATCGAATTTTCAATGTACACTAAGAAGGGTTGGGAATAAGAATGTGAAAATAGAGAAGAGATTAGATGAAAAATAAATGTTACAGTAAGTCTTGATATTCTAAACAATTTTACTGTTGCTTGCCTATTTGAAAAGTGTATTACGTTGGTTTAGGATACGAGGTGTTCCAAATTAGTCCTATATTATTCTGTATGTTTATACGTTCCAATAAACACCATATTTTTGCTAGGTGTTCTATAAATAAGAATCCTGGATGCTGTACACAATTCCACAAATACACTAAATCCTTTAATGTGTACTGTCATTATTGTTCCAGGTGCGAGGAGGTAGCACGGGCGCTCCGCCCCCGGCGGCGCCCGCGATCCTAGAGCAAGAGAAGAGATCACCGTTACAGCCGCAGCAACAGGGCAGGGCGCAACCACCCCCTCCAGGTGAGACGATAACTAAGATGGCGTGTGTTGAAGATGTGACAGGTGTTTAGACACAGCGACAGATATCATCATCAGTCTACTCCCGTCCACTGCTGGTCATAGGCCTCTCCAACAACACGCCACTGAACTCGATCTTCTCGTCCAACCGCTGTCAGCCACTTTGCGTATATCGTCACAGCCAGTAGATATCATCAACTCAAAGTCAGGATTATTTCGAATAAGAACGTAATTTGCCCAGATCATGATTTCAAGACTACAGGACTCCTCGCTGCTCTTTTAACCTAAAAGCAGTGTTTTCCTGTGTGAATCGTTTCTAACACTCAGACCTGTATAAGTGCATGATGGATGAGGAATTTTGAAAGCGTTAAAGTATTTGGTAGTGGAGAAAGTTTTTCTTGGGTTAGAATCAAATTACTCGTGACCACACACATGTGTACGATACATAAGATGTTTAGTTTCAAACCACATTTTAATTGATATTGGTCTGCCGAATGATTAAGGCCGCTTCATTATTACCGTAACAGGAAGCAAAATAGTCTCCAAAGGAGCCCTTGCTTTTATAGACGCGGGAAAATGATAGGGTCCAAGGTCGGATCAGGGGTTATATTGTATTCTTGATCGATGAAGAGGCAGTAGCATTGATACACACCCATACAAATCTTCCCGCAAAGTCAATTACGGGGTAGGTGTTAGTAGCAATGATAGCAATATGTATGTATACCTATATTGATTAAATTGTCTCCTTGCCAACAGAACCTACGCCGGCACCACCACCCGCCAAGCCGGTGGTCGTGAAAGCGCCCAAGAATGCCAAAATCAATCAGAAGGTAAATGTGTACATATTATACCTAATAGATTACAAGTTATCATTTGTGCATCAATCATTTTTTCTTCGAACCGGGAATAGTTCAGATGCAGGGGGTGATTAGAGGAAGTGGGAGGGGGGTTGAAAACACTGTCAACCTTGGCAATCATACCAGGTCCATTGTACCTATTTTTGTGTTTAATACAATTGTTTGTTTCGGAACAGATTGTATTTTGGAAGGAGAGTTGAATCGTAGAGTCTCAAAGTATATTTTTGTCGTACGCCAGAAAGTAAATCTACCTAATATATGATATATTTGGACAGGTATTATTTCACATAATTAAATAATATAGGTATTATGTCAAGGTCGGTTTGTTCAAAGATGAGAGTTTCCCGACAGCCGATAGTGGGGAGTCACAAAAATTTGCGTTTTTGTCTTCGGTTACTTGATGCTATAAAGATAAGTCTGGCTTTAGTATACTGAACTATCATCCTTATCACCCTTATAACGATCATCATCATTAACTTCATTGTCATCATCATCATCGCTATGATCATTGACTATTAAGTTGTTCCACAGTTTTACACGAATCTCATCATCAGCAGTCAGCACCATTAACTATTTCGTCGTTCCCTAGTTATATACGAGTTTCCTTCCAGAATGAACAGGCTTAAAATCATATTGTGATATGTTGTCGTAGAGCAATTTGCCAGACCATATTTAATTACTTATGTCCATTATTGTAAAAAAAAATATTCATCCATTTGATGTACGTAATTTGATATTGTAATTGCCTAGTCCGTCAAAAACGTTTCATTAAGTAAAAAAAACGATCTGACATTACGTTTTATTAGTAATTTTTAATTTCGGGGGGATTTACTTCGGTATGGTTAATAGGGGTGAGGCTGGGCGTCTTTAATTACGGTTAAATCCCGCGCTTAAAGTCCCTTCTCCAATTTGTAGTTAACCTTTTTTAATCATTATTATTATTAGAAGAAACCGAGGAAAACTTTGATATAATTTATTTTTTATTTACTGCCTTGAACTCGCGTGTCTGCTTCGATTGGTAATTTTAGATTTGGATATAAAACAATAATTAATAGATATAACGGTGAAGGAAAATGGAGGTAAGTCAAACTTAACCAGAGTTCTCTAGAATGTTCTGTAAGGCGTTTGAAGTGTATCAATTCATACTTGGCTTACGTATTACGTATTTACGTGAAATGATCCGTGTCCAGGAATGCAATGATAATAAAGTTGATGGTGATGGTCGAATCTCAAACTAAAGATGTTTTTTCAGATGTCGACATAGCAACAGTGTTCATGTACTTTATGCTATTGATATCCTTAAATCAAATGTTTTAGAAGCTCCCGGCAGTGTAGTGGTAATATATAATTTGAAAGAATGAACTGTACGAATTTTTTTAGTAAACCTATATCTTTTTCATCTAGAAAAAGGTTTTTATCGTGTTGATTATAGATAGACAGGCATAGAACATTTATAAGAGTGCAATCTTAAAATGTTACAGAAAACATAGATGGCATAATTGTGATTACGCCGAGGTCAAAGACAGCTTGATTGCACTTTTTTTGACATTTCGAAATACTTTTTGAGTCTCTTGGTGATTTCTATACGTTCTTTAAAATAACAGATAAAATTATTCCAAAAAGATAAATAATTTTTTTTCGCGACCTGTAATACCTCGTTCGCTTACAAATTGTGATAAATATTAGTACTGGCAGCTATAAAAAATACTTTCACATACAACAAGTCACCTTGCATCCAGCGGAAAGAAAAAAAAAGTAGCACCAGCCGTTTGCCTTGACAAGACTGGATTTGACAGAAAAGTTCGGTAACTTGTACTCTAATGTACTTACATTAATAGAACCTAATTAAAATTGTCTTGGCACAATATCAGCTTACATTGGCCCAGTGTCTATTGAATCTGTATTATAAACCTGTCAAAGAGGGAAGCCCGCGTAATATACTATTGTAAAACTATGCTAACAAATATTTGTTTAGAAATTGAAACTGAAAATTCACTGAAACTGAGCAACATTATTCCATCGTTTAAGATTACATTTCTTGACAATCACTCTGGGCGTAATTTAGGCAATTACTTATTCAATTCACATCAAAATCCACACTTTTATTATCTATCACATAACTCTGATTTGTCGAAAATGGATCATTTCTTAAATAGACACAATCTTTACCCATTTAATTTGAAGTAAACACGTTTTTTTCTTCTTTCGCTGCACGGCGATATCCAACTTCTTTGACGAGGATTGTATGATTGAACGATATGGATGTGGATTCATATTGGTCCTTTAAACACGTCGGTCATTCTAGTCAGATCTTTCTACTTACCATTCCTCTACAATCTTCATAATAATCTATATCGGTATATACGCCACAGGCAGGACTTTTATTTTGATATTTTCAATAACAATAACATTAAAACAATAATATGTGTTTGTTGGTTAATTAAGGTCAAATGAAGGACATTTCTTTTTTTTCATAAACAATATGGCAATAGGATCACGTCTATTCCATAGTGGGACGTATAACATAATTATGTAACTAGTGAACTGTGGAAATGTACTACACTCTGCTGCTTATCTCTTCGGGGAAATACAGTCGTGATGTTATGTTTATAAACTCACGTAGATAAAAACTCGCTCTAAAGTTGGCCACGAACGATTTTAATAAAATTTCATTCGCTATTAAAAACGATTAGTTTATTGCACGTCGCCGAGCCGCGGCATCACATCGGAATAAACAGTGTGGCGTCCTGCGTCTCGGTGGATGGCCGCGTCAATCGGTGCGGCCATTTGGAATTTTGTTTTTTTTGCCGCGAATTTAAATTTGATACCCGCTCGTTTCGAGTTGTTATTATCGCGCGCCAAAAACGTTCCACGTCGACCGTGTCGAATTGTTGTAAAGTGTACGTTTCAATATTATTAATATTATCATCGTATCGCGCGAGTGTTACATAACATAATAATACATATTATAATCTGCGCTACAATCTCTAATATTGTTTGCGTACCGTGAGTATTTTAATGTTTCGGTTATATTTTTTTTCACTCAATTTCCATCAACATCGATTTGTCACGGTGACACGGTGGAGGAATTCGTCGGTTTCACGCCACACGACACGCCACACCACTTGTGTGTGTGTTTGTTATGATAGTGTGGATAGATTTATATGGTTATTATAAACTGGCTGTTTTTTTCTTTCGTCCAAGGTCGCCACGTACCTATGTGTTGCTTGTAGCCCACGTGCAGTGGGGATATGCGGTTTTAGGATTGTTAACAGGAACAGCTATAAATTGTTGTAATATACGTACATACATTTTTAGCGTAACTGTTATGCGCTAAATTGTTCGAAATTCAAAAAAATTGAAACCACCGTCGTTCTCTTTAAATTTAGATTTTATCATGTACGTATGTAGCGTTTTGCCTGTTATCTTCGAAGTGGTGGGCAGAGGAGTGTAGAATACTGCCACGTATCACGATGTTATTAGTTAGGAAGATGCGATTAGTATGTAGTAGTGTATGTATAACGTAATATATTAAGCGCAATTCAATATTTTAACCATAAGACGATGATTACCGTTCATTTGAAAGATGTATTGTATGAATGCGTTATTTGATAGAAAAACGCGTGTCATTTTTTGCCCTTTTTTTCTCAGTTTATGATGACGATAATAATAATAAATCAAATCCCATCCTAATTCATATGTAAGTGACCTTAATAATTAATAAATAAAATAAAGTCCATCACGCTTTTCGTACCGTTTAAAGTGTGTATAGTACTTATATTATCAATTCTACAATTTCTTATGATCTCCGCTCAAGGTCTTTAATACCTGATACTCTCGAATAGTTGGTTTTGGCTTGAACAGTGTTACATTATTGTTTACATTCGTGTAACGAATTCCTCTTACGAAGAAGGTAAAGAATACAAATGCCAAATATCTGTATTCTTGCAGACCTGATGTACTACTTCAGGTGTATTCCTTTAAACTACCCTCAATTGAAAGACAACTGTTCAATTATTCAAGATGTGTTTCGTCGTCAAGAGTTCTTACATCATACTGTCAATCAACTTTATCTCTAAGCATACCAAAATAATATGATACGAGTTCCACGATGATGACGAATACTTGGAGTATTCAACTCGCCTATGATATATAATAAATCGGTATTCGTAACTTCTCTACAAACAAAGTATTTGTATTCATTGTGGAAATTAATTATAATTGGATTTATATTTATACGATATCATTATCAGCCAGAAATGAAAAATATACTGTTATTATTTTAAGATAACGGTGAAGTGTTTAAGAACTAAAACGAAAAATAATTGATGGAAATGTATCAGTAGTTTTTCCGTGCTGTGCGCACAACGACAGACCTCTATCGTTTTATTTATATATGTACATAGGTAGATAACCAACTCGATAACAACAGGTCGCGTTGTGTGAAACGTGGTTGTTCTTTCGTCACCACCTTTTTTAAAGAAGTCAGTGATAAAAGTGGCCAGTCAGTATTTCAGGAGAAACGTATTAAAGGTTGACTGCCTCTTTGGTTGAGTAGTTGCAAGCGCGACTGCCGATCGAGAGGTCCTGGGTTTAAATTCCGGGTCGGGTACTATTGGATTTTTCTACATTAGAATTTGTAGTAGTGACTCGGGAGTCTGGATCTGTGCCCGGTGTGTGGCAATAGGATTGCCACGTATTCCATAGGACGTAAACGTAACCATCTATCTGCATGTGTGTATTCGATTGACACTTGAATGAAGCCCACAGGGGGATTGCAAGGTGGGGCAGTTCAAGGTCACGGGCAGGGCAGGCAGTGCAAGGCCCCGGGATCGTTTAGTTTTAGAGCATTAACTGCGGCGGTAACGTGCGCGTCTATTAACATTTAATAGATATTCTGGACTAATGAACGCGGCGACATATTTAATAAACTCGCTGATTAGGAAAATGTACTGCAATATGTCCAACCCTACTAGTAGTCAGCTGGTAGATGGGATACGAGCAGTCTACCTAGCATATGGGGCCATTGTCGCATCACGCTCAAGTGCACACGTCCTCACAATGTTTTCTGTCGCCGTGAAATGGTGGCGATGCCCACGTGATGCGCTTGGTGGTCCTATGACTTTAAACTTCCCTGCTGGTAGGTGAGCCGTGTCCAACAGCGTAATATGCGAAGCTGTTTGATATTTGCTAGAGTAGGACGGCTGCAGGGAGATCTGTCCATTGCATGCGATAGATGCACCGCACCGACGCAATCGGCGAGCAATATATTCGCAATGCATCATCTCCCGCGTGTCCCCTGGCCACGGCTCGACGGTTGATCTCGGACACGCAGCTAAATCATCGCGCCCGAGCGTCGCGCTACGTCGCTACGTGCGGCTGGGGTCAATTGCTTGTGAATTGGCGTACGGTCAAGATCGGAACTACTTCTCTATGAGCATCTGTATCTGTTGTCTGTGTGCGTGTATGTGTTTGTATGTGTACGTGTCGTATATTGCTCACAATAATTACTCCTTGTATCTTTATTGTGCGGCCCCCAACGTAAGACGATTAAGTTACGGCTGATATATATGCACAGGTCATGTTTACATATATACACATATGTCTGTGTATATATGCTATGAGATAGCCGATTTGATCAGAACTTATGAAGAACCTGTATTTTGGAAAACAGACAGCTTAAATAACATCAGAACAAAACGCATACAATTACAAATGTCTAATACACTTAAATTGATAATTTTAAACAAACAGATGCACGTGCACATCATTCAAACATTAGTCCTGAACGGGATGCGAATCCACAACCTCCGGCTGGGCGGTGACGTTTGTTAACCACTAGACCATAGAATATATCTATAGAATATATATATCTTCTATATAAACAAATATTCATTTTAGTTGTTAAATGAATATTTGTTTATATAGAAGTTTATATAGAATATATATTTTAGTTGTTAAATCGTTCTTAATTGCCTTAATAAATAAACGAATGTCTAATTGACACTGTAATTTAAACATCAGTACATTCGTATATTGTTCATACACTTACTTATGTTACACAAATCCCAGCTGTTTGACAATTATTATTATTATCATTGAAAGTAATTTAATGTAACGAATGATTACATCAAACTTTGTTTTAAGCGTCAGTAACCTTCATAGATTGATTTTATATATAAATTTTACTATAGTTGCAGTTACCTGATAATCGATAAAATAAAAAAAAAATAATATAATCGACCCATTTATGATACCACTATTGGAATATGGGTCTCCTCTCGTAATGAGAAGATTGAGGCCATAGTCTGCCACGCTGGCCATGTGCGTAAGTGATAATCGTTATTAGTATTTCATTATTTTGTGTCACAATAATTAGATTCGGATCATCTATGAGAATGAGAAAGTTTAAATCTAAGTTAGAGAAAGTTAATACCCCAGGAGGATTCGAACCCAGGACCCCCAGATCAGCAGTAGCGCTTGCAACCACTCGACCAATGAGGTAGTCCAGTTTATAAACAAGACATTAAAATAACTGGGAACAGATAAGACGTTACGTGTATATGGGAGAACAAATAATAATAGGAGTATGTTTAAGATTAGTTTACGAGACTACCGGCTGCCGGCCGGGGGTTGTTTGTAAACTAAATGTGTTATTAACACTCCGCCCGGTTCGTTGTTTGGCAGAGTTTGGAGTGAAACGGTGAACTGCAGCTTGTACGGTTCTAAATGAGGATCCACTAGGACCTCACCTCGGTCACCTGGCGAGAATGTTTAGTACGATGTTGTATTGATGGCATAAAAAATACCTCGGAGAATCTCCAGGCGAGCTTGTCGGATTGCAATCTCGGCGGAGTTCTTCTCATCACTTCTTTGTCTTTCCTTTCGGAAACCATGAGCCTCATGTTGTATTAAGTTCTTTTAATAATAATATTAATATTGCATATATCCGTATATTATGCACACACACACACACACGCACACATTCGCCGAGAATGCGAGCGGACGACCGTTCGTAAAGCGATTTTACCGTTTCGTAAATGCCACACCACACATTAAGAATATTAAGATGCATGCAACTAACGAGACGAGCGCTGCGTGCGCCCGGCTCAACGGCTCGCGTAACGGGTGTTTGGGTTCGAATTGTCTCGCGTTCGTACCTATTAATGTCTACCCACCTAACAATTTGCACTAGCGATCACAATATAGTGTAATGTTTTTGGTAACGAGTTGATATAATGATGACAATGCCAGAAGCTGATGTTGAGTTTGGAAGTAGAAGTCAAAGCTAGGCAACTAGTAGAACCTTCTTCATTCCGCTCGGCTCGTTAGGTTACTCTCGATGAGTACAATATTTTATTTTATTTGTTGTTCGTTTTTATGCACTAAAAATAATAAATACCTAAATAATCATCGACCCATTATAATTCCATTGTTGGAATACGGGTCTCCTCTCATATTGAGAGGGTTAAGGCCATAGTCTCCCACGCTGGCCAAGTGCGGGTTGGTAGACTACACACCTTAGAATTTTTTTTTTTTTTAAATTCCAAGGTGTGCAGGTTTCCTCACGATGTTTTCCTTCACCGTTAGCAAGTGATATTTAAATTTAACACTTTTCTAAAGAGGTGCGCGCCATGGATTTGAATCCAGGACCTCCGGAGTGAGAGGCTGAATTCTTAACCACTAGGCTAGGCTAGGCTACCACTGCTTACTATAAATATGTGAATTATAATATCATAATAGATAACTCCGGCTCTCAAATGACTATATATTTTTCAATTCGTTTTGAACTTTGCTTGCTATCCAATTTTCTATTTCATTGATTTAAATGCTTACCTTACCCACTTAACAGACATTACGTAATGCTATGATAAAGATAATAATAATAATTAAAGTATATACACGACTTCTGATCGAGGGATTCTGGGTTTGATAGAACTTCCCAGTAGTTGCTCACAGTCTGGATTTGTGCCCATTGTATCGTAATATTCTCACCCCTTATTCCATGAAACATATTATAACAGGTGAAATGTGAAAGTGCTATACTCCGCTGCCTACCCCTTCGGGGAAATACAAACGTAATGTATGTTAACGTGTGGTGTGCTTTGTTCCAGGTGGCTTCAAGTCGGCTGCCGCTGCCGACCTTCTCCCCGCGCGCGGTGCTGATGTACAGCGCGGCGATCGGCGGGGAGGGCGTGGCGCTGCAGCTGCGCGAGGCCACGCCCGCCGAGCTGGACGAGCGCCTGGCCATCACGTGCCACGAGCCCGAGCTGCTCGCCGATCTGCTGCACGCCGCCACTGATATTGGTGAGTGTGGTGCGAGATATCATTGTACTGCTGATGACCTTCACCGTGATCTTATATACGATAATGAAATAGATATTTATGATCGATAAATTTATGGAAGTACTCAAAGTACATTAGCGTCTCTCCCTTTATTTTTGTTTACTTTATTAAATTAACATTTAGTATAAATATATTGGAAAAGGTACGTTCGTTAATTTTAATGCGAGATTGTATATATATATTTTTTTTCATTTTTTATCATCAAAATAAAAGTAAGAATAATGCTTATTTTATCAGACACACTATAACACCACATAAACACTATACATATATTCTGCATGCAAATTAAAACAAAACACTTTCTAACATAACGAACTAAGCATAGCACAGCGTAGCAAGATGTAGCTCGCTGTAGCACGACGTAGCGTAGAAGTAACAGTGACACTTGCTCGCAGTTATACTTGCTCATATCGTAACATTAATGGGATGTCCTGAGTTCAGAGCGGATGTCATAGGATCAGAGCGCATGTCACGAGTAAACGCGAACTGCGGGTAGGTAAAGCTGTCTGCTAAGTAGAAGCTATATTGTATGTAAATTGCTAAAAGTGCCATGGAACGGCTGATTTATATTTTGATTTCAATAATTTTTGCATAAAGTACGACAGTAATGCATCGTACCAGAGACCAGAATGTAGACTTAACTATTGAAGTAGAATGCCTGATTCATATTTTGATATCTTCATTTTTTTACATTAAACAGAAGTAATGAGACATTTTGCCAAAGAGAATAGAGTATAGAGTTCAAATATAACTTAAGATAGCTGCTTTATATTTCCATTTCAGCATTATTTAAATTGGGGTGTAAGGTGGGGTGTAAGGGGGTTCCAACCACCATCTCAGGAACCCAAGCCAACCTCACCTGCACGTGGTGCACCCTGCTATAACAGACGAGGC
>DWMG01002592.1:0-12996 GCA_018244855.1 Elbella merops
TAAAAACATCTTTTTGTATAACATTTGTTTCTTCTATTTTGTTATTCAATAAATATTTTCTTCTTCCCAAATTCACTATACTCGTATTTAACATACCAACAGATCACTGAACCATTCAACAATGGAAACAACTGTTAAATGACCACTCCAAGAGCTGACAAGTTTCAAACCTGTCTGAGTACCCTTATGATTTCCGACAATCGTAGCGAGACCTCTACAAGGACTATATTAATTTTTCACTAATAATACTAATTCAATTATGTATTTAGACAAGACGGTCGAAATATTTAATGAGTAAAATATTCAATCATTCATGAACCCGAAACCGAGCGCTTACAAAAACAATTTCAATGCACCGCACTGAAAACTTCCCGAAATTATCAGCGCGCGAGCCCGCTAGTATTGATTGCTATTATTCCGTGTCATTAAATCAGAACGGGGACAATTCGCGCCCTCTCATTATGGCCGCCATTATCATAGCGCGCGGATATAATCAGCCGTCGAACGTTGTTTTAATTTCTGATTTATGAATCTCTGTGCGATAGTTGTTGATGCGATCTCATTCTAGTTTTATGGCTTAGTTTCAGATAATGCTGTGAGATACCGAGTTATTGGTATCACATAAAATAGTTCTGTAATGTACGGCTATTATTTTGTTACATCAATGTTGCTCGTGAAATTAGTGAGGATATATGTTTTGTATTTGCGCTGTGTATAAGGAAGAATCATTTGGATCAATCATACTTGTAAGTAGATAGGTGTGTGTGTGTGTTTGTGTGTTTATTAAATTGTTTGTTTATTGTTGTGTGTGTTTATTAAATATGTCAAATATAACGAGATCGGAAATATTTAGGTATATTTATATTCATAATATTGACATTATTTTTTTTAAATAGCAGTGTATGAAACTTAATTTGGAGTTTATGGAGTCGTAGTTTTTATCACTGTAAATTCAGAACTTACTGCCAGGTCTAAACCTTAGGTACTCGCGTGAAAACTGAAATATAATGTAAACCACTAGAGTCTAGTAACTAGACTATCACGGTTATTTATTAAGTATAAATTTAATTTATTTAAGTATCCAAATATTTGGCACTCCGTGCTCTATGCCTATATCGTAAGGGGCTTGGCGTGAAGACATACATGTCATATGACATGACCTATACGAGTATATGTAACAATTAAATTAGATTAATTAGTAGAAATACCGTAAGTATTTTAATAGAGTACTGAAAGGAAGTAGCACAACTGAGGAAATATGAATCAATGAAAGGTATTTTAAATGAAAATTTATATTAACGGTTACAGTTATTGGCGTAATATTTCTAATAAAAAATATAGCGACCATTACAACAAACACTTCGCTTATGAATTTATTCGGCGTGACAATGAAGCTATCGCGACGTAATGGAGGCTTTATTTTGCAGCTAATTAATTTACGATAATGTTTCGACAATAATATGGAATAACTTTTTGTGGTGTCCCTCTGTGGAACCGGTTTTTGATGACACCCATAAATGAACTCATTTGAAACTTGCAGTAATTGGCGCTGAGCGGCAGTAATATGGGCTCACTTCGCTTATGATAAGGTCTGCCTATGGAAGTGCTACCGCTGCACCTACCTGTACTGCTAAATAATGTCCATTGTAATGTTGAGTGATGGATGAAACTTGTATTTCAGCTCGTTAAATTTTAGTCTCATATAAAGTTTGATTTATTTGAACTCAGACGCAGACGGACGTAGGAGATTGGGACTACGTTGATGGCCAACTGTCTCGCTGGTGATAGATGGTTGTTAATATTTTAGGATAATGTAACGTCAAGGCGGTATTTCCCTGAAAGAGTAGGCATGAGAGTGTAGTTCACTGCTACGTTTCATCAGTTATCTTATACGTTCCACCATGGAATACTAGTACCTATTGCTATATAATATATGGAATAGTGAAGTCTTACTGTATAAACAGACACGAATTAAGACTTGGAGCAACTATTAGGAATTTCAAGATGGTAGCATTCAATAAAACTTCGCCCGACCCGGGGATCAAACCCAGGACCGTTCGATCAGCAGCCGCACTTGCAACCATGAGACCAATGAGGCAGCGGTTTTATTTTACAAGTACTGAATGTAAACAAAGGATATTTCACAATACGATTCGCACAAGCGCCTCGCACATTACCATGCTTCGATCACATTCCCTAAATCATATTTAGTGCGGTCATTATCGGCGATATTATTGACTGCTGCACCATAAATAATACGCACCGAGGATTCTAATTTAACTCGTATTTTATAACGCTCTGATTTCTAACAATGGGACCGCTGCAGCCGATATGTTCCACCGAGATCATCCTTGTATGAAAAATAGATTGAAAATAAGCAAAACTCAATGAAGTTTTTGACACTTTTGAAAAGCCTCAACAAATATCTATCATTTAATGGTAACATGCAAGGTATGGAAACGATGAAAAATTATTTTTTGATGTCAATTGCAACAAACTATACTATCTGATGGTGCTGAAATGTACCTACTTAATTTGCAATTAATGCTAACTTTTCAAGCAAATACATTTGTAACACATGGAAGGTAGTATTAAATAAAATCTTCCTTGAAATCAATATACTCGTAGTAAAAAACAATGATGATAAGCTCATAAGCAACCTGTCGCAGACTATCCCTATACGAGTATCTTTCTCATAGTGATGGGTAATCCAGTTCCAACAATCGACTGATGGCTGATATCATTAAACATAACACAATAAAAAATAAGTTGTGTGATGTGTGGATAAGAGTTTAAAGAATTGAAAACGGTTGGATTTTATCTTCAGGAATCATATACAGTTAATCGACATATAATATACCAGTGGTCCAGTAGCGATCGAAATTCGATGGTAAATTATAAAAAAATCAGTGTGAGCGTTGTTTAGGTTATTATGTCAAAGACGACGCTTATATAAAATATCTCTCCTCTGTACTACTAATTGACAACAATTATTACTGACGTCTTATTGACGTTGAACATGGGAACGTAAATAATAAATGGTTTGTTCAATTCAATTTAAGGTATTTGTAATACATGTTACACATACATTAAATATTAAAGACAAGCAATAATAATCTATTCTCAATTTGACCACAGACTTTAGCCATAAACGAAAGAGTATATATGAGTGTGTGTGTCAAATGCAAAATTGATTGAAATTTTATGCAATTAAAAATATACTAGTATTTTACACTCCTTCTCTATATCATCTATAAGTGTACCAAATTTCATACTCCACCGTCTGCACCATTTTCCTAAAAACGGGTACAAAGTTTTTGCTTCACGTATTAATATATAGATACCTACATGAACATTAAATATCTGAAATGTCTGTGGACTTAACTGAATATTTAATATCAGATGAATTATCAACTGCTGGATATAATATGTAATAGATATCAGAGGAAACAATACAATCATACCAATATTTTATTTCACCATTCATTTAAGTGTTTATAAATATCGTTGTTCTTACAACAATATCAAATGATAGATATAATTGTTGTGATATGAGAAACATATTAATTACACACACTTATCCGCGATTATAATAACATTCAATCTACACTATCAATGATTACTGACCGCTAACACTATATCCAATTATTGTAACTGACCTTATGATTTCATTTTTCACGTAGTTAGATTTTGAACCTGGGTACATCAGCCACTAGTTATTCACATATTTCAACCCTTAAAGTTCTATACTACAATGTATTGAAGAGAGGTAATGAACGTAAAAGAAGTATGGCAGATCCGTAAGGAATGCGATATTTGAACTTTGATGCTTTGTGCCTACCCTTTAAGAGACCCAGCGTGATGATTTAATGATAACAATAATCAATAAAAAGAAATAATAATCGAGGAACATTTCAAAATATATAACTATATTACATCCATTCAGAAGTAAGTATGGTAGTATGTACATAGATTGCATAACATGCGAGAAGCTTTACCCCCACCCCCACAGGAAACATGTGCACACAAAAAATACAAGTTTATCCCCACTGAAGCAGCTTACAATTTAGCAAAATGGAAACTCGCCAAGTAATGCTCGATACCTTTAAACTGTCTTAACATTTTTTTTTGTTAAGAAATCACTTAAACGTAGGCAAGAAAAAAGAACATATATTATTTTCAAAATAACGTTTTTGTTAACTTAGTCGAATATTAATAGCCCTCCGGGCCGACGGAATGACAATCTGCGAAAGGTTGCAGGCAGATGCCGGATGCGACAGGTCGAGGACAGGGCGCGACAGCAGTGGACGAGGACAGCAGTGGACTCAGATAGGCTGATAATGATGATGAGTCAAATACTTGACAAACTTATCCAAAATTATATTGATTTATTTCAAAATAAAATAATATAAATATGTCAAAAATTATGCTGATTACTTATACATATATAAATAATATGAGCACCTGTGTTTAAAATGTAACAATACTATTAAACAGTTACTTTCTATAATCATAAAAAGTTGGTACATTTCTTCCACATTGATTGACACAAGTAGCCAGTGATAACAATTGGCTGTACCGAAATGGATGGAATTATCAATAAGCGATCAGTTCCGCCCGTTGCGCCTCGAACGGCCGATTGAGCGACGCGGCGTGACCATCATTACCAGTAATTAGAGTTAACGCTATGGGGTTTTGTACTTTTTAACTAACGTACATGGTAATTCCATTACCTTTTATGCCATGAGCTGGAAGAGTATTGTTATGAAAATAACCTATTGGTATAGTGCTTAGTGATTTTCACTGGTGAGTTGTAAGTTCAATTCCAATACAGAACAGATGTTTCTTCATGAATATGAAGTAAAGAGAGAACATAAGTTGAATTAATTAAATTATTATTATACAGACATTATTATCGATCGTGTAACTCAACAATGCACAAAACTAATTAAATTCAAATTAATTGCAAAAAAAACGGAATCACGTCAAATTGACCGTAAAATTTCGAGGAAGAAAAACAATGGGGCACCAACGATAACGGCAAGGACTTAAATTAAATCGGAGCCGTTTCGACGAACCCCTTACTTTGGAAACACACGGGTGATTAATACATTCGTTCCTGTCGCTATTATTAGAACTGTCACATGCTTTCGGTTCCCACAACCCTACCGTGCGTACGATCGTTAAATTATTATTTGTAATTACATGGATATAACCCATATTTTGAAAGAATTGGAATTAACTGAAGATTACTTTTCAGGTCTCAATAGAAATACAGGTGATAAATTCACTATGAAAAAGATAAATGTGATAGTAACTGTAGTATTATTTAAGCAGTGCGTATGTATACCCGTAAAATCGCAGCTGTCCCGTACATGTTACATTAACCTAGATTTTCAGTTTTAGAGGGTTAACTCTAAACTTCAGCCAAGGTATGAATATTTACGAAAGCATTAATTATTTTTTAACTTTCTTTGGGTCTGAGAGGATTTTCTTAGCAGCCGAGGAGAACTGAATGACTGTGATTATTTTTAGTTAGGGAACTTTGCCGTGAGTTTCGACGATATATTTGAAATACCATAAGTTGCCTTTCTTATAAATTTCTTTCATAATAAACTTCAACATAAAGAACAGTACCGTTCGGTAATTTTATAAGAATGCAAAAATTTAAATTGCTTAGCGAAATGTAAGCTTAAAATTTCAGCTGGGGTTTTAAAAAAAGAACCAACCTAAAATTATTCTTTAAGCAGCTCAATGTGCTTCATTCTAGTGCTTATTTGCATTACAAAGACGGTATCATTATGCAGTATTCTTATATAGACGTAAAGAATATGAAAAATTAAAAAGATATGAATCAATATGTACGCATTATAGTCGTACCAAAAAGGGTGTAGGCGATCGTCGTAGCGCTGTCGTAGCAGTAACTTTTAACAACATTAACAATATAACGGATGTCATAGGTACGAGTATGTAACATATATGATTAACCAAGAAGTGAATACAATTTTTAATCTACGTACATATATTACTTCGTAGCATTCGTAGCTGTAGCTTACCGTAGCAGAGTCGTAGTACAGTTCCTTATAACGGTGTCCAGAAACAGATCTCAGATATAAAATTTAATTTTCTTGCTTTATTTTAACGAGAAAACACGACAAATTAGTAATAAACACGGACAAATAATGCTCAGAGTTTGATACTACGTTCAAATCTAGCATACACATTAAGTGTAATAGCTTAGCTCTGCGCCTCGAGATGATGACGAAAGAGTTCGGTGGATATTCTTTTTAACACAGCATATTTTATTAAAAAAAATAATATAAATTTAAGGAAAAATAAACCGTATGAGATAATTGTGTAACTGCTGCATGTGTTTAATAAATGTGGCTTAAAACAGATTCGTTTCTTAATTTAAAATCGTGATTATTAGAAATTATTACTTGCGAGAACATTTAGGTTCGCAAGGACGGTAACGTGTATGTGAGATTAGTAATACGATAATACATATTTGTTATTACTATAATTAAGAAATACAGATCACAAACACCGTTTATGACTATTCATCATCAGATGAGGTGTAATGTGAATTGGTAATAAATAATCATAACTTGTTTATTTTTGTGTTGTGGTACTTCATACTTAAGCGATTGGAAACCACTGAAGGTTGTATAAACTATTTAGAACATCATTTAAAATGGAGTTTAGATGAATATCGGAGAATGATATAGTCGCCCCACAGTTCAATCAACTTTAATTTAAGGAAAACGTTACGACATATTTGATGCGAGTGCTAATATTTTGCATAGTAAAAAAATGGATAAGTGCACAGAGGATAGTCCATAAAATCCTCTAGCGGCCTCAGAACCGCGGCATACCAACAAATTCCCGACTCATTTGTTTTTTATTCATCCACGGCAGTGTAATCGAAAGTATAAATCGAGTTGAACGCGCTCGCCGGCTCCGATAACGCGGCCCCTGTTAACTGGTAATAAGAGAATAAACTTAAGTTATATTTAACCCGCCTTATGAAATATCAAAGTTTAAAGTGGTCGTTTCAAGCCCGTTCTTTCTGTTTATCTGGCTGGAGGTGGGCGGGGTACGCGTTCTTGCCTTGTAGTGCTTATTTAGGTGTGTGTGCATTGAGGTACAGTGGATGGTTTGAAGTTGTTTATTCATAATTTGTAATAACTGTATTTTTCAAATTTACTTTGATTCCTGATTGAGACGTTTCTAGAATTTCATGATAAAATATTCTGAATGAATTCATCAATACCAAATATATAAATTCGAATATATGTATTTTTTTATTCATCTAAAATAACATATCTAATGGAACACATTTAATTTAAAGAAATATAAGCCCCGAGTTTACTTGTCGCAATCCTTTGAAGACCAACCCGATACATGTACAAAACTTTCCTGTATAACTCTCTCTTACGAGTACGTTTGCATTTATATACTTTTTAGTACAAATATTACACAAATTATTATAAAAAACCACGCACGCCGAGCAGATTTAAAACGAGCATCACGTGTACGCATCCAATCAGGCTGAATTACTCGCAGTTGCATTGATGTGACGGGCACAAAGAGGGGATTGCACTCCTAGTTTACGATATGACGGCTGACGGACGCGGGGATTGCCGGTATCGGCGGCGCGCACCCGCACTGAAACACAATAGCCACTTGTAGTTTATTGCGACCGATCAAATCGTATATCGTTCCAATAGTTTATATTGCCGCTACTGGCTGCTCGCTGCCAATAGTTTCGTCATTGTTTCGTCTCTATAGAGACGTAGGTTGACGTCTTTTGGCTCATTAGGGTCCACACGTTACTTTTGCTGCTCTTACGTATCATATCTATGTAGATGTATTTTAATTATTTGAGAAGAGTGTTAAATTGTTGGTATTTTTCGTTGAAGTTGATATTATCTGACGCTCATTTATGTAGTATAACTTCAAGCTACTTAGTTTGTGATTTTAATTGAGACTTATTATGAGGTTAAATTTCGAAAAATCTCATTTCGTACCGCTTATGTTATTACCTTATAAGATAGTTAAATAATTACGTACTTATAAATATATAAAATGCTAGATTATGCGTCGTCACACAGCCATGAGTCCAAATGATGTGAAAAAAAAATTATTGTCGGTTTATGTTCTGACGAAAAATGATTGAGCTCTTAATAATTCTGAGTATGGATTCTTACAGCGTGTTTCTGGCCGTTGTCATATATATTATGAGTCGCCATACAACCATCATAAGGTTACTTCTGGTTCTGGATGGTGGACTGTTTCGTATAGGACGCAGGGATTGCCGATATCAGCGCCGCGCACACGTCCTCAACTGCAATCACCACTTGTGGTTTATTGTTACTGACTGAACCGTAAACGTATAGGTGGATTTTGTTTATTTGTCTTAAATGTGAATAACAGGGCAATGTACACTATAAAGGGTATAATCCCCACTGCAAATGTCTTATTGTTTAGACAGATAATATATGTTTAGTGTTATCAGCAATCAAGTGACAATACTAACTGGAGTAAGAATAACTATCGGTCCCCTATTGTTATAGTCTTGTTACCAATCGAAAATTAACTTATAATTTTATTAATAACTTAAACTGATTGGACTGAATGAACCCATCAACTCTTCACTAAATAGTTGTTTGTAAATGAAGTTTATGGGTAAGGTAAAATGTTACATAAATATTAAATAGTGTTAATTTTTTCACGATGCCTTATGTTAATTATTCAAAAACGAAGGATATATTATGGCTTTTCGTTTTGTTCAATCATTTTCTTACTGCATAACACAAAATATTAAATGAATAAATATTGAATAATAAAGATAATAATTATTATTTAACATCATTTAAAATTTATACAACTGTTGGAAGATGGGTCTCCTGTAATATTGAGAGGGTAAGTCTTGAGAGGGTATTTAAAATGTATGATAGGACACAAAAAATCGATGAGAGGCAACGTTTATTCGGAAAGCAGAAATATATTTATTCGCCAAAAAAACTTTTCCGAGCCAATAGTGAAGCGATCGCATTAACACAAGTTTATTGTCGGGCGATTTCTGAATCGGCGCCATATTGTACAAGCGCCATTTTATCGCCACAACGGACGATATACGGCGGAATTAAAAATGCATAAACACGTGACGTTTTACGATAATTGCACGCGACGTGTTACATCGGTAAGTTTATAATGTCCCACGTAAATATTGCCAGTTAAAACAATGATTGTTCCGGTTTTATTTCCAGTGTTGCAATTATGCTCGGCCACCAAGTAGGTCGCCGGGAAATGAATTTTTGTTACCTTTTGATATAAATACATATTCGTACAGTATTTCCCCTTTTCATTGTGAATAGTGACATGACTGTGCAGTGGTGAAATTTAATGACATGATAATTATAATTAAATCCGTTATAATTTATTAGCTACAATATTTAATAAAAAATATGTAATTGATCAAAACTCTACAAATATGTAAAAAAAATTATAGAGAATTAGATGTTGTTTATTGTCATAAGAGCTTTAAAGCAATTTAAATGTCATAAATAGAAATGCTACCTGATGATTAAATAATTCAAAATGATCATTTTCAAATGTTCAAAATAAGATCTTATAGTTTGAATAACACTTGGGACTTTATTCTAAAACACCAGGCGTCACGTTTTAAAATAATTTTTCGTGGCATATTCTAAACAAAGGGCGACATTAGCGGCATGACGCGCGAACCGGCGGTCGACGGCTAGCGCATAAACGCCGTAAATAACAATGTTTATCCGATTTGTCTGTCCATTCGGCGTAATTAGCTAAACTTAACGACTCACTTATTTCATGTAACGACCGACAATATTATGCGCTGTTTTGTATATTTATCGCGTTACGGCAACAGTTAATTTGTTAATATTATGCATTTTCGACCGTTTGTCACGTCGGTGTGGCTCGTTTATTTACCTCTAAAATGTTATTAAAATAGATGTTAATTAATTGTATTGCGCTAAGCGTGCTCACAATATTTGTATTAGAAATATTTTTAAAATCTGTACAGATAATTTTAAAACTCATTTATGAATTGCTTGCGAATTGGGCATTTACACTTGAACATTTGCTCACTAAATAAAATACGACATAACACTAGTTCTCGAAAATTTTAATGTTTTATATTTCTTTTCACATACGATAGTATATTCAAAAGTAATCTCATGTTAACGATAGTAATGTAATTATAAATGCTATCAAAATGTCAATAATACTAAATGTGCGTCAATAATTGATATTGCGAAATATGCCGATAATCTCATAGTTATCTACATATATGATGGAAAGCATCAAAACGTAAATAACATTTGAACATACATTTATCTGCTCGGACTAAAAGTCAAATACACTAAATTCAGTTGATTCTATCATAAAACATAACTCATTGTATGTTTCACTGACACGATGTCCCGTTGAGTAAAATGTTGTGCGACTACCGGGCATCCGGGTTACAAACTTAAATAATACTGAATGATTCACCATTTTAAACTCTATTACTATTGGTAAACATAAGCTACAATGAACGCATCTGTTTATTGGTGTCCAAAAAGTTATAACAAATACGAGTGCAACATTAACGGAAACAATTCCCGACCTTATACCATTTGATATAAAGTTGACAATGAGCGCATAGCAAAAAATTGACCAGGGATGTGAAAGCCACATTTGTATTTCAGACCAACAATCAAATTTGAACTCTGTGCTTTATACTTTACGGGTTATGGCAAATGCACACATATATTTGTGCACGTGCAAGTCTCGCGTCACTATCTCGACAGTCGGTTGTCACTCAGGTGCTTTTTTCAAAATCTGCCTCACCGGACGGGGCGTTCGAAAGATTAACGCGCGAAATGTTGTTTTTCATGTATCGATCGGTTTTGTAATAGCTGTTGTCATTTATGAGTTACGCTATGATCTTGATTCCCGGCAATTTTCAGCGAGCTTATGAGACAATTATTATTATTTAAAAAATCGAATTATGTATAAGACTTTTAAAGAGCCTTAGTTATCTCTACTGGGGGTAAGCTCCTAATCTGAAATAGTCACTGTTTTTCCAGTGTCCTATAGCCATTATAATAAAAATATATGAGCGAACCAACAAAGCCAGTCGCTATTTTTACCTATGCATTAAAGCTAAATCTATCTACACATAATGTACAATAACGCATATCAACAGCAAAGCGGCTGCGACCATTGGTAAAGGTAGTTACGGTAAATCCGATAGATTGGGAATCGCGGATAGTGTGAATGAAGCCTTATAATGATTAATGTTGACTTTGTTCTTGTACAACATTTATTGTTACTCTAAATTTATGAAGACCTTGAAAAATAGCTTAAGTTTCGTCAAAATTTTTCAAATAAAACAATCACGAATAAGATGTCAAAAGTGCTCAAATTTTAGAATCTTTTTTTTTTATTTATTTAACTATTTACTTCCATACAATATTTGCTGGCGTTTATGTCTATTATATTACGGGTCTACAGTAAGAAATACATAATAACATGATTGTAATGACTATTAAATAGTAATATCGCGTTTTAAATGAAAAAATAATAAAATAGCGGAACCTTTAATAGAAATCAAATTGACTGTTATTGCTAAACATATTGTCACAAATATGGCCTTAAAGCCGGTAACGCACTGTCCGAAGTTCGAGTATTAATCGTTTTAGAGGAGGAACAGAGTCGACCCGAGTCCAATTGTAGAACAATTGATGTTGATGATGATATAAAATTGGTTCAAAATTGGATTTGATGATTTAATATATTTATGTGTCATATTACACATAGATTAGCATTAAAGTACAGTCAGATATACATGCAATTCAATGGCCAAAAACGTTTGTCGGTTAAAATCCCTGCCTACAACATTTAAAAATGAAACGAAATCAATAAGCACTACTCTGCAATATAATGGCTACAGCAGAGATAGTGGTTCTGCAATAAAATGTTAAACAGAGAGCTAGCAATTGTATTAGCATACACACATGGAAACCCATATAAGTTCTCACTAAATTGCCAAACGAAAACCATCTTTAATCAACACAGCTACTGGCTAAGTACACAAAGTACAGCGGTTGGAATTGTGGCAAAAGCCGTAAATCCACGACATACAGTGCACGCACGCCGGCAATAGGTGCTCAGATATTGCCAATACACGCCGTGCAGATTTAAGATGGCCGACGTCGACTTGCCTTGTTTTAATTGGCCCTGTTTGTGACGAACTCGCCGAGCTGATGATACCACCGATGAAAACTTAAATATGCATAATATATGTACATATGTGATGGGTGTCCAATAGCTAAATGAGAATCAGGTAATTTGTATTTATAGCTTTACTAAAATCACAATTCAAGGGACGGTCATATATTTTAAAATTTGAAAAATTCCCTCGTAGTTCATGTCAACATATAATCATATATTTATATCGATTGGTCCCCTTTTGATTTTCAAAACGAAAATTTATTCTTCATGGTTTCTATAATGCGTTGCGCACGGTACCAGTTTCGGGAGAGCTCCAGTGACAGGACGTAAGTTGACAGGTGGTCCTCGCTCTTCTTTTTCTCCTCACCTAGGCAAATAAAATGGACAGAGTTAATAATATTGTCCTAGGTGTATAACGTAACGGTTTATTACACAGTACATTATTAAGTGAGTGATAGCCTAGTGGTTAAGAATTCAGTCCCTCACTCCGGGGGTACAGGGTTCAAACCCATGGCACCTCTTTACTAAAGTGCGTTTTAAATATCACTTGCTAACGGTGAAGGAAAACATCGTGAGGAAACCTTGGAATTGAAGCACACCTTGGAGCACACCTTGGAATTAAAAAAAAATCACTGCAAAACCTGCACTTGGCCAGCGTGGCAGACTATGTATGGCCTTAACCCTCTCAATTTGAGAGGAGACCCGTATTCCAGCAGTGGAATTGTAGTGGGTTGA
>DWMG01002593.1:0-12996 GCA_018244855.1 Elbella merops
AAAACTCATTTGAACAACAATATCTAATGAAAACCATCTTTGTTGTTTATGGTGGGAGAAAAGTCATATCGTGAATTGGCTGCCATTTTGGTAAAAAGAAAATTGCTGACAAGAAATTGCGTACTGTTTTGAAAAGAATTTTTTTTGAAAGTGTAGGTACAATTCATGACATTTCGTTAAAAAATATATCGGATAAATAACCACCTTCAGAGTCTAGGTACGTTTGTACTCTTTTAACTATTGGAGAGCTGGTAGAGAATCTATAGAAGTAGAATTCCTAAGATGACACTAGGTTTTGAAAGTACTGAAAATTCTATACTTTAAACGAAATATTGAGAATAGATGTAAAATAAACATAATAAACGCAAATTAAACATATTTTCTTTCTTTCTTTCTTCTAATGAGTACTTGATATTGTACTAGCATTATCAATATTATTATCATCATATCATCAGCCTTTTATTTTTCCACCATTAGACACGGGTCTCCTCTCGGAATGGAAAATACCGTAGTCTACCAGTCTACCCAAGCGCGGGTTGGAAAACTTCACACACCTTATATTGCAGCTCTTGAAAATGTTTTAAAACGTTATTGAACATTAGCTAACATTAAAATTTAGGTTCACAATATTTGAAAGCATTTTAGAACGGCAGTGTAGCAGCACCATTAGAGAATATTGGAGAAATATAAGGCGTGTAGCTTTCCTCACGAAGTTTTCCTTCATTATTACAGTTAGTATATAGCAAAGACGCACCGTACGGTAAGAACCGAAACGCACATTTTCTGTAAACAAGTGACTGCCATTTGTACTATAGTAGCCTGTATCGCATCCACCAACGCCTCCCCCATAGGAAGCTGAAATACCACTAAGGTATCATTTTAAACAGCACTAGACACCATTGGGCTAGATCTAACTATTCGGAATCACATGGCCGGCTATTAAATAAGTCCAAGATAGTATAACTCGTATTGTTATAAGTATATTTAATTTGATATGTACCTATATGTAAATAATATGATAGAGTTGCAGTTGTGCGTCTACCAGTGACGGCCTACAAATGTACATCGCTTGCTCTCGCATTGCTAAACCAGATAATTTGTAAATTTCAGCGACAAACAGTGCAACGAAAAATTTATGAAGAAATTTTGTAAGCAAGGTATGGTTTTGTTTCCGATCTTTTAGATGGTTCTCCTTGTGCATAGAATACTTACATTGTTAATATAAAAAGCAACGCAGACGAAGTCGTGAGTATCAGCTATTAAAAAAAAAAATTCTGCATTTCACCTCGTTATGAGTTTATCACTACTTTAGGTAACACTTGATATTTCTGACATTTAGTGTTATAAAAATTAACAATATAGGTACTGTTCGTGTGTAGAATTAAGTGTTTTTCATAACAAAACATTATGTGCAAAAATAGTAAGAAAAAATATTTACCGAGTCGTTTAGTTAGATGGTCGTTATCAACCCACCTTTTCCATTTGTAATAGACTCATGTAAGCATGGCATAAAAGACATCCCTCGTTGTTTAATAAGAAACGAATGGACGTGACTCGATGAGTAGGGTCGCCAGACGTCATGGTAAGCGGGAGACATACAAATTTTAGCTTCGACACGTCTTAGCTTTTGTGAAACTTGGCCATAATTGGACGAGTTAAAAAACCTGAATGTAAATTCTTGACGCTACGACACAATAACACCTACATATGATTTTTACTTTATGTGGAGTAATAAAATGGGGTTGTTAATGTGAACATTGATTTAAAAAAGTTGCATATTCACCTAGAAATTTTTTTTTTATTAATTTCGCTGTGAGCTGGTAACACTAATCACGGCGGTGCGCACAAGATGGCCGTCTCATAATTAAATTGCGATAAATGTCAGCGCGATAAAGGGCGCAATTTATTGCCATTCGATGCGTCGACGCACGTCCGCCGGTCTGTTTGTTTGTATGTCAGCACTTTGTTGGAGTGGGAGGTAATGAGACGAGCTGTTTGTATTCTTAATATAAGTTACATTATTATACATATATAACATATTCGTGTTCACCCCACTAGTTTCGAAATAAAACATGATACTTTTGAATAGAAAATTCTTGCTTAATGTCCTCTATAGACAGAACATAATATAAATATAGAAAGATGATTTACTACAGAAATAAGCACAAACATTTTAATGAAAAAATATTGATAACATGGAATGAAAATCAATTACACGAATTAAGAATCTTATTATCAACATTCTAATTACTCCAAAATAATAAAATGTTGTAGTCCAGTTGGACTACCTGACACTAGCAGGCTATTCCTAGTTCTGTTTCAAGGCAGTGGCATTTGTCTACGAGCGGAAGCGGTCTTATAACTGTTGTCCGCTCATTTGCTACTCGCTTCACATATAGCAACGTAGTGGTAAAAAACGTAAACTGCTCTTATGTATACATAGAAGACTATTATAGGCTGTTTCTTATGTTAATTCTTCTTAATTTTATGGATAAAAGAACGAAATGTTTATGTCATTATTCGAATAGAGCAATAATTAAATAAAAAAACTTGTCAAGACGCATACAACCTAACATAAAGTAATTTTACCGCTCCAGCAAACTTATATTTTCAGAATAATGACCGTACTTGGTGACAAGTATTTCCCGTGCAAAACACATTATGTCCGCACAAAGTTCCAACCTGTTCGTTTATTGTCAGCCCACATGTCGGTTACATAATTGAATAAAGCAAATGGCTTTTAATTCCCCGCTAGGCCCCTTGCAGCGTAATTTATTGGAAATTACTAGAAGTTTATGATGCCGACGAGTAACCTGCGCAATTAGATTCCTTTCGAGACCGCCTGCTTACATAAGTTGATAGGATAAGCTATAGCAATAAATAGTCCTATAAAATAGTTTCCAAAGCATTTCTTCTGCTATTACATAAAAGATAATGTTCCGTTTATACAAGTATGACTTAGTCCGTATGCTAATAAATATTGCTCCCGAGTAAAATAATAATATAAAATTGTTATTTATAAACATTGCATATAATATGTTATTATACAGGCTTACTTTGGACGTGTCTAAGGTGTGTTATGAGATGGGATTATTCACACGAAGAGTTAAAAAGTTAGCATTGCATTGGTAACTCTTCCAATGTAGCAGATGTCTACTGGCGGCGATAACCATTTACCATCAGTGCCTGTTTGAATTTGTGAAATTAAAGGATAAGTCAGTTTTTTAAATAAGTTTTTACATTAATCCAACACCATGCAAGAATATGAGTCAAATATTGATGTGATACGTAATTAAATTTTGTTGTTTAAATACCTGGAAAAAGAGACAGCTACTTTCAATGTGCGCGCGATATCAGATATTTGTCAAAAGTATATTGACATACTTTTTATTTTTAAACGGATTACGATTTGTTTCATTAATAATTTATAATTAGCCAATTAAAATGCATATTTGAAATGAAAATTCCTAGGTATAATCGTGTTCCTTCAGTTATTTTTCTACAGATTTTTTTTCAATATCGAAGTGCGGTTTACCATTGTAAGAATAGTAATTACATTCGTAATCCAGCGCCAAGCCGCGAGGAACACATTTAAAGTTGTAAAAGCCCACATAATTACCCATTCAGGCCTTATCCGTCGAAATTTACGATATTAACTCCATTTAGACTGACTGTATCGGATTTGTCTGTAATTAACAGATGTTTTTATTCGTAAATGTCTGTGCTTACATTTTGATGTGCGGTGCTTTTTTGATTATAAATCAGTAATTAAAAGACTTAGTATTTTTTTATGATGAACTGTATTCTACATATTACATATTAATAAAAAACGAGTAGCAATAAACATGCAACTACGAAATATTGTGTTCGTTACCTACGAATGATTTTACTAAAGTCTTAACTATTATTTCCGTTCGTAATTTTGGTTTTATTATGACAAATGACGATTGACGTTCAATGTTTGGTCGTTTATTTATTTATTTATTTATCCTTTATTGTTAGTGACAGAAGGCGGACTTAATGCTAAGTTGCGTTTTCACCAGTCAACCCAGGTGATGATGAGAAGTTGGAGTAGGCACATAGGTCGTTGCTAACAGATTATACATTTCTAATAAGAAACATAAACGTAACTGGTAAAACGTGAGGGTATACTTCGTTTCTCCGCCGGGGATTACTTCGGAGATGTTACGATTTTTCTCCCAATAAGTAAATAGTATGTAAATACATAGATACGTTGTTATATATATTTGTCAGAGTCAAAGTTGGAGCTTTTAATTTTAAATGATCTACAAAGAGCTAGTCTTTTTTGGCAACTCTATAAATGTTATAGGTATCTAAAGCACACATAAACTTTGAACCGATCAGACTTCGGGGGTATATTCAATGTGGCAAAAATCTCCCCTATGAAATATAATAAGCACAAGGGCGTTTATTAAGAGAAATCTAAATATGTCCAGTAGGGGGCTGACATTAAGTCAGGCCGATAATGATGATAACTTCAAAACCCGGGCCACTTGAAATTTATGTTACCAACGCTACAAAGTAGTATGCGCGGACCGCGGAGGTTTCCGAGCAATTCGTAACAGTTGATATATTTTATGCGCGAGCGCCGTTCTTGGAACAATAATAATAATCGACGCAAGTACGTACGCTCAATGGAAAATAAATTATACCGGCCACCTAGGGTTGGGCTGGACGCTTTATCGATATAAATATTTAATAATGTTTTACCTACTTTTTTGTACATTATTATTGGTCTCGTTAGTATTTATATACATGATTATATATGTATCGGCTTAACTCACGTTTTTCATTTTTTCTGTATTGTCTTCAGTAACTTGTTTGCTATTTGTAAATAGAGATGTATTAAAAAACTATTGATGCATTTCTGTTATGATGATTATGATTACATGAATGTGGTAGTTTTGTCGTTTACAAAATAAATAAGCTTTGACTTCTCAATTGTAAAGATACATTTAATACCTTCATAAGTAGTACTGTTGCTATTAATGAGCAACTACAAAAAAATTTAAGTATGACAATAGTCCTAATTACCTTTGAGCAATGAAAGTCGTAAATAATTAAATCGTAACATCTTTTGTGCGTTAAATTTGTCTTGTAATTGAAATAATATGCAGCTTGCAGTTAAAGTATGTTTACTGCTGAATTATTAACACTGGTTGCTTCCTTCTTATGATAACTTGCTTTTATAACAAAACACACAATTTTATGAATAATATTGAAAAATGGAGATAAAATAAACTGTTATAAAAGACTACATTAGTATAAGTGGACTAACTGACACTTACAGTCCTAATCCTACAGTCCTATTCGAAGCCACTTACAGATATTTGTGGGTGGCTGCAACTACTTATGAATTACAGAACGTTCGGCAGAACTAAAACATCAAATTTAATTGTTACTGAAAGAATTAAAAAAACAAAGTAAAGTAAATAAAAATGTATAATAAGAATTCCTAACTTCAGAAACAACGAAGTATGTGCCATACGCGCATCATGCATATAAGGCAGTACAATCTGGCGGTGGAAAGCGGGTACCACGTTCACAACGTTTGTCATCACGGCATACGAATCGGTCTCATTTCCCTAGCTTGTAGATGTTTCACTTAAAATATACTTATCGATAAAACATATACATAAAATATATGTTTCATTAACATCAGACTGTTTAGAAAAGTATTGGAGAAATATTAAAAATATATATAGCAAAAAAATATCGACATGCAATGGTGCGCGACGCGGCGCCGCCCCAGCGCCGCCCGGAGCGGGCGCGCAGGCAGTCAACAGCGCAGTATCCCCGAGCGGCGCGCACCGCTTGCTTATTAAATCCTTCCGCCCCGCCCTAATGCCCCCCATTACCGACAATATAATAAAACGCGTCCCAAGATCGATGGATCTTTGCTTGTCCGTTCCTCGTAGCCGGCTATTAAAGAGACATTAACGTGTTCCGAACGCACAAATACTGGCCGCTGTCTGTAATTGAATGTCTACCAGCGGGCAGCGTGGATGTCTATGCCGGTGTAAGGACACTTTGTAATAGGCGAGCCTGTGTCCATGATTATCCTAGTACTCCTATGGGTAGAAAAAAATGCGACTGACTGACATTTTTCGTGGTATAAGAAATATACTTCTCAAAATTCAGTTTTGACCGTCAATGGCCTATATACGTAAATTTTGCAGTGTAACATACGAGCAGATGTGATTATTTAATATTTTTTACTTTCGACTTAGCAAGGGAAACAGCAAAAAACCTATGTGTGGTAAAAACAACCATAGATGACCTAGGGACAGACACTGTTCTTAGTAAAAAAAATAATCTACTGTTACAGTAATAGGTATATATAATTATTCTTTTATCAAGGCGCTTCTTCAGCAAGTAAAAAGTGAGAATCAGTTTTAGAAATACCACATTATTTTCTATTTAGCAATTACTAGGTTCACACACCATCACAGTGAGTTAACTGGTAAAAATGCTATTGCCATTAGGCATTTATTACATATAATCATTAGGCATTTAGCCCCTTTTAACCTTTACTTTTTTATAAAATGCATGGCAAACAGGCTTCTGCCCACCTAATGGTGAGTGGTTACTGTCTTCCTATGGACATCTGCAACATCGAAGCGGTTACCAATGTCTTGCTGTAACTTTAACAATAAATAAATAAAAAGATAACCCTTTTGTATTTAAATATTCTGTTTATGGATACGTTTTGCAAGTTTAAGTTTTCAACCACGAATAGGATTTTCTTCTTCTGTTAGGTCTCCTGTTCTTACCAGCTGTTCACATTTATATAAGTTGTAAGAGCTGATGTTTAGCAGATATAAGTATCACGATCTACAGAAATATGCTTTGCTGGCTGACTCGTGATAAGACTTGATTGATGACTTTTTTAATATACGTAAGTATAATAAATAAATGTCGTGGGTTATTTCCATATACATTCATTCCTAAACTACACAGAAACAACGTTATGGTACAGCTATGTTATACAATAATATAGATTGTGTTCTCACGACAGCAAAAATTTCTGTTAATCACAAAAGTTTTTTTCTCGGTGGAAATCGAACCAACTACCCCCGACTCATCATTCAGGTACACTAACTCCTTGAACAATCGGGCGGGCAGTTAAACCATTGATACTATACCCTTACATCTTATTCCACCTTGACTCCGCTATGAGCTACAATGTGAAACGCCAAATGACTGTAATGACAATATCCATATATCACAAATGTACCTTGATTCTAGCATTTAATTTACAGAAATATAGAAACTCGTTACGTTACCTCATATCTGTGCAATCAATATAAGCGTTTTAATGAGCTTCGCGAGCTACAATAAAACAATAAATTATATATAGAAAATTCCTCGTCGGCATGCACATGAGAATTATGACATCCACCATTGTTGCGAGCCCGGCTTTATGAAGACGCAGAATAAACTTATGCCATCGCCATGATGGTTTTATGACTGGCGGCGGCCCTTTGAGTTGAGATTGATGTTTCTGTGCTCGCGAACGAGGACAACGTCTATTAAAAATGTTACTTTAATGCACTTGTCGCAGCTTTATCTTTTGATACAACATGAAACTCAAGACTATAAATTTTACCATCGAGGAAGCAAAACTTCATAATGTACTCAATCACTTGCTTCCTTTGTTAATTAGCCAAACTATATTATTACTTTATTATTAGCAATTAGCAATTACTAGCTTAGCAATTCCGATTAGCAATTACTAGCTTTTATTAGACAAGTATGTATATTACTAGACAATTATTTGCTAAACAATTATGAATGCTAATTGGAAATGTAGTATTATTTTATGTTATATTGTTTGAGGAAATGTACCTAGTATTGTTTGAAATGTAATGCATCTTTTTTGGTAATTAAACTCAATTTTTGTCATTAAACCTGAAATAAGGAAATTTAAAATAATTTTAATGAAAATAAATAAATATTTTTATGTTTTATTCTGATCTTAAGTAATGTATTAGGCCTTGATCAATAACATTTTTTTTAAATATTTGATTCAGATCGTTTGGTATTATTATTATTATACATATTACCAACTGACAAGCAATCTAGTGTTACATGGATTACCAATTAATTAATGATTAAGTGATTACACATGTTGACGCTAATTCCTATCTAAAAACGTGCCGATTTTTATAATCAATCAATGTCGTTAGGTACAATGTTCAGATTGACAGTATTGTAATTTCAAAAATTATAGTTCGAAATATAAATTGCTATGACAATTTTGACTATTTTGCTATGACAGTACTTCTATTAAAAGATTTTTAGAGTCTATAAAAAAACGAAAACCGCAAGTAGGTACTCATAATCAGTGAAATATTGTGTTGACGAGTGATGTTTTTCTATATCAAAGTATAAGCGAACGCTTAATAAGTGAAGTGACATGAATAATGCAAACCGTAACAAACAGAACCAAAATCTAATCATAATGGATAACACTTCTAAGTCGGTTACTAAAAACAGTATGGCCGCCCGTCTAATTCAATAATCCGATTCCAAAAATGAAAGCTGATAGCTGAGAAGTTTTTTAAAAATAAATTTTATACAAGGAGCGGCTGTCATTGTTAGCGGAGTACAGGAACGATGTTCCTACACAAATATATAGAAACAGTCTTCGTTAGACAAATTATGTTATTTTATTTTTATTTGTATGTTGTATTTTTGTTTGTATGTACTTATAAAATTATATTTAATGCACAATTTCGTTGCAGTTCCTGGATTCGAGTCCACGATAAACAGCACTATTTTCTTATTAAATATAATTATTATAACATCGGCATGCCAGGGCTGTCACAGGACAGACGGGATAACGATTAAAGTTGATAGACTCAGGAACCGAGGTTTGTATAAAAAGAGTGCGAAGGTAAAAGTAACACGTCAGATTTGTAACTATACTCTTTGCCTCCTCCTTATGTGACTTATGTCAAATGTCGTTTAATAGTTAGTATCTTGTGCCGTTTCCCGCTCCGCTCGTCACCGCGTCCTCCGCGGCGGTATCGCAAAGATGAGCTATTGCTGTTATTGCATTCGGCACACGCGCCGCGGCTCATAAACGCGCCCCGGCCGGCCGCACGGCGCGTGTATAGTTATGCTAATGTTGGCAACACGTACTATGTTATGAAGTACTGCTCGTACCCACTGCGCAATTTTTACAATTTTATCGTCACCATTGTTATTATTATTTATAGTTATGGAATCGCGTGCTCTTTGATGAATTAGTTTTGTAGGTACTATGGATTTTTTTTATTTCATTCACCATCATCAACCTGTTTTAAGTCCAGTGTTGGATATACACTACCATTGTAATTTTCATTATATGATCATCAGACCTTTTATCGTATGAATCTTGGATTGGCATGTGTTCTTGTCCGAGTAAAAGCGGTTATGACTACAATATGCCACTAGCACATTAACGATGACAGCTGAGTGGTTAAAGATTTCATTCATTCACTCTGTGAGTCTTTGGTTCCTGTTACAGACTTCTGATTTAATAAATGTACTACGATCGTTCGTCGAAACAAAATATCACTTGCATGCATAGTATAAGACAAAATGTTAAAACAATGTCATCATCAATCATTATCATCAGCCTTTTTCGGTCTATATTCCACCTCCAAAGACATTTTCGCCCGTAATTCTATGCGGGTTGGGAATGGCAGTGCACAGCTTCTCACAAGGCTGCGCAACACCGCTGTCAGCCGGTCAAAAAGGCTGATACTGGAACTATGTTTTGTAACTTCTACTTCTTCATCTGAAGTTATCGCGTAGTGGTTGTATACTATTACAATAAGAACTAGCAAACTCAAACTAATCCTTCCTATTCCAACTCTTTTATCATTCCACTGTTGGAGCACGGGTCTCCTCTCGGAATAATAGGGTTAAGGCCATAGTCTTTAGTTTAATCTGTGTAAGGAGAGAAATAAAAAACAAAAATATGCAATTTTTTTTAATAAATATACATAAATAAATACATTATTTGCAGAACACAATAAATTCTATACTGATATAACATACATAGTTTTAAAGTGCATAATAACATATTCTTAAATGGCGAATATATTCAAAAACAGTAGTTAGTAAAATTGCCGGTAACAAATGACAAAACGTGATAAACCTTTATCTAACATAACTAGTTAATGGTACAGCGTATGACCGCCTCACGCCTTACGCCTATGTCTCACGCCTCATAGCTTGCACCTCAGAGGCTAAAAGGCGTAACACTCACATTATCATAGAAGTAATTAAATAAGCGGTGCTTCTGGTCTTAATGATCACAAAATCAATAAATCCTGTCGTAACAGCTGATGCCTGACAACTGCACACACAGACGGACTGCATCAGAACTGCACGTCAGCTGCAAAAATTCAGTTTTTGTATGGTATTACTACACAGCTTCTGACATAACTTGTAGTCTGCATGAAGTCGCGTCAAGCGCACAAAAGCCGCACTAAAACTGCAATATAGCAGGTGGCGTGCAGTTTCAATGCAGTCCTGATGTAGACATAGGGTGGGTTTTAATTCACAACTAACGCATTTAGTGCCTCAAACAATATCTCATAATAATGTTAAAGTGTTAATAAAAAACCTATCGTAACAAATATAACAATAATATATTCAACTACAGTTCACAACGTTCAACAATCAAAACATTGCGATACAGATAACGGACTCTATACACTTGTCGCCTATAAGCCAACGGACTGTGTATAAGCCGCTCAATATTTCATTTCGCACAGTGTACAGTGCAGTGTGCACAGTGTACAGTTCAGTACAGTGTGCAATCGTTTTAATGTAATTTTGGACTATATACTCCTACATAATACTCTCAGACTAATAAATGTTACTTATTTATTTTTACCAAAATGTATCATCATGATAGTTCTATATTTTTATCTAAATGTATACTTTGAAAAAAAAAAAATTTTCTAAGGTGTGTGAAGTCTGCCAACCCGCACTTGGCCAGCGTGGCAGACTATGGCCTTAACCCTCGCAATTTGAGAGGAGACCTGTATTCCAGCAGTGGAATTGTAGTGGGTTGAAAAAAAAAAATACTTTGAGGTATCTGTAAGAAACAAAGACTTAAAGGAAATTAATCAAATAGACGTAATGGCCAATGACGTTAAAGAGTGCACATGCGTTATTGTAAAACTACATAATTGACGTTAATTTAATGACAGCCATTCACATAGAATGCATTGAACCAATGCAGTATGCACACCAATAATATTTTTTTATATTTACCTCGGCGAACAGGCCGACGGTTCATCTGATGGTAAGTGGTCACTGTCGCCTATAAAAGATTTGAGAAATTCTAGAAGCTCAGTGCACGGTTTATACGTGAAATTTATAATATATGATTATTGCAATTATATAGGGATTCATGCAAAGTTGCCTTCGCTTTTTAACTATTGACAGATAAAAGCTTGACCTCTCATTATTGTCATGGCGCTAATATTGAACAAGTAATCGCTGTCATATAAAACCTTTGATGACAATTGTTGTCAAAAACCTGAACAAATTCGTTCAATGAGGTAACGTCAACAAGACAAATGGTTTTCGCGCGAAATTCCAAATCTGCAAAGAATACAAATGGTTTGTTTCTTTTAGCTATTCAGTTGTAAAATTATCAAATAACATTTTGTTTCTTTTCTACCATGATATTGAGTCTCAAAGAAATCGCTCAAAGTTAATAAATTTTTCGGTACATTTCCACTCATAAAAATCAATGTACAATATTCTGACTTCTCATCAACTGCGTAACGTAACTTCAGATTCGTTTCATACAAATATATTGCATCAACAATTGGCATTATCGTTTAAATATTCCTTATAGAATATTGAACAGATTCAGTTTAAAACTATTTTAGCCCTTAAAGGATAAACATATATATTTCTACAATGCCTTGTCAAAGGCGATGGTGCTTCTATCTAGGCGACGTTGCTGTTGCCTGTCTAATTACAACGGTCCCGCTACTCACAACACAGAAAGCTCGAATGAAAAACTTTCTAGAAATCTAACTTTACTACATAAATCATAAATTATCTTAGTATAATAACCTCTTTTCATACAAATTACATAGATTATTTTAAAAAAGCTAACAATTAATTACCAATTTAGATGATTCAATCAAGTAGTACAAAGAATGATATATATAATATAAAAAACGACTATCCATTACTAACCTTCGTTTAAAGTTTTGAGCAAGCTCGTGGCGTGAAAGCGCGATGATGAAAATGACAAATATATAGGTACAAGTATCGCCATCTCTTATCGTGTTTGGAAAACTTAGTACAAATGTAGTAAACAACAGAAAGAGAAATACATATTATTTCCTTATTTGCTATCCAATGCTTTGTTACTATTAACAAGTATACGGGTACATGAAAGACGACTATAAATGTCAGCAATGTTCTTTGAACCCTTGCTTCACTAAATCAGTACATTTGAAGGTCACACGGAAGTTCTAGAAACTTCGCTATATAAACAATTGGATAAGACACATTAGCGATATTTATACAGGTTATTACAAACTGTATCTAGCAATAAAAATGTTACTCCATCAACATACACCAAGTTACTTTCTATTATCAATTATAGTACAAACAAACATAACGGTTCTGAAAAATGATATAGTATTTTGGCCCTCATTTCGTAACCTTAAAGCTTATACATGCAGGAGATCTTAATATACAATATAGCAGTGGTATTATCTACCGAGCAAATAGACTTGGGAGCCCAAGAGAGCGGTGCAGTGTAGCCGGGCCCGTCTCCCCGGGCAGCAGGGTGCGCATTAGGAGGGCAGCAGGCCCCGGCTGCGCTTCCACTGCGCGCCCTGGCGCCGCCCGTGGTTGGCGCGCGACGACTTGTGCTTCTCCTTTTTGTCTCTGTTCTGCACCACCTCCTTCTCCTGGCCCTGGCCTTTGGGTTTGCCTGTGACA
>DWMG01002594.1:0-12995 GCA_018244855.1 Elbella merops
AAATGTTTGTGTACCGGGCTATTTATAGGTACAATGAAACTTCCTCTGCTTGTGACAGAAAAAGCTCTGGCCGTCCACGAAGTGTTCGTACGAAAAAGGGTTCGTACGAAATCCTGTCCGAAAGCAAAAGATTTTATCGCGGGAGATGAAGACAACACCTAGAACTATGTCGCGAAAGAGACGCACTGGTCATTTCTTAACTGATAATTTAAAAAAGAATTGGGTGGTAAAATCAAAACAACTACTTAAGTGATACGCAAAGGGATGTCACGGAAAAATGTTGTTTACGGATGAGAACATTTTTTGAAATTCAGCAATATTTTACCAAAAAAACGACCGTATTAATTCTGAAAGCTCTAAAGAAGCTTCTTAATTAGTCAACGGAGTACAATGTGGGCATTATCCGACTTCAGTGATAATTTGGTGGGGTGTTAGCTATGAAGGAGTGATAGAGCCATATTTTTGTGAAAAAGGTATCAAAACATCGGCACAAGTGTATCCAGATACCATTCTTGAGAAGGTAGTTAAGCTCCTTAACAACACCATGTTCAATAACCAAGAATGGTCCTTTCAGTAAGACTCGACGTCGGGTCATACAGCTCGTTCCACGCAATCTTGGTTAGAAAAAAACGTTCCGTACTTCATCAGAGCTGAAGACTGGCTGTCATTTAGTCCTGATATTAATCCACTGGATTATGATTTACAGTTAGTTTTAGAGAGTAAGGCTTGCTATAAACGCCATGATAATTTGGAGTCCCTAAAACAATCCATACAATTGGCGGTGAAAATTTTTCTCATAGAAAGAATGTGTGGTGCTATTGATAACTGGTTTCAACATATAAAGGACGGTATTGCAGCCAATGGAGACCACTTCGAATAAGCTTTATATATGTTAAATGGTTTTATATTAATGTATTAAGCTAATACACTGTGACAGTATAAATGTACTATACAAAAATGTTGTTTTTCTTTGTAACAACATTTATGGCAAGACATGTACATAAATATCGGTAATTTTATCAGTACGATGAAAAAAGGCTATTGTGATTTTCTTGCTTCCTCTACAATTCTACGGTTGAAATTCCATGCACAACCGAGGTGATATATTTCAGCCAATTGTTTATGAACACAATTTTAAAGCGGTTTAAAATAGAAACATGTGGTAATGCGTATGATTGATATATACGTAAGCGCTTCGAGTGTGACAGAGGGCGGGGCAGAGCGCAGTACCGGTAGTGGCAGCGCGGGCAGGCGTGGCAGCGCGCGCCGGGCAGGTGGCGGTAGCGCACGTGCTGCGCCAGCGCGGCGGGCGACGGCGCCGACATGTCGCACATGCTGCACGCGTACTCGCTCACGTGCTGCCGCCGGTGCTCGCGCAGCAGGTACTCCGTGCCGTAGTGCAGCCCGCACAGCTCGCACTCCAGCCCGCGCTCCGGGTCCACGTTCTGAAAGTATGTAGTCAACATTAACCTTACTCATCTAGGAAACTACACTTGACATATTTTTGCATATAATTCCCAGTCTGGACAAGCAATTTGGAGATAACTGTACCTTAAATGCAGTACAAATGCTGATAGTGGCAGATGCCAAGGGAGACCGAGCCTCATCTATCTTAACCAAACATGACAAAATAGTTGACAATGACAATGATGATGAATACAAAACAAACACGCACCTGTCTAGCGAGATGGTCCCTCAACTTTCTATTGCAGGAGAACTGGTGGCCGCAGTGGTAGCAGGCGATGAGCCGCTCGCCGGTGTGCGAGCGCACGTGCAAGGTGAGCAGCACACGGCGCGGGAATACGGCGCCGCAGCCCGCCCATGAGCACAGGTTCTCGTCCGACCGCTGAATGTGCACCTTCACGTGGCTGAAGAACTCCTGACACAGTTTTAATTTGCTGTTAAATGTTTTGCATTTGCCACCAATTTCCTGCAATGAGCGAGTTTTTGTGAAGAAGAATGCCATAAAGTTGAGAAACTAGTCAACCCATCTTGAAAAGCAAATAATTATGTGAATTCAGCCAGAACATATTAATTAACACTTATTTATTGTTACTGTCAAGCTATATGCTCAAACAAAACCAATATTAAACAAAGCTATAAGTGAAAAAATTGTAAAGTAATCTGCTTATTCCTCGAGAAATTTCTTTTTACTTTATATACACATTGATTTTACCGATAAGTCAAAAAATTATACTCCAGTATGCGTATACGTAGAATACGGGTCTCCTCTCATATTGATAACCTCAAGGCCATAATCTGCCACGCTGGCCAAGTGCAGGTTGGCAGACTTCACACACCATAGAACTTACAACGTTTTATTTTATGTAAATTCTAAGTTGTATAAGCTTCCTCGCAATGTTTTCCTAGACTGTTAGCAAGCGATATTTAAATTTATAACACACTTTTGTAAAGCAGTGCACACCATGAATTTGAACCCAGCACCCCAGAGTGAGGGACTCCATTCTTAACCATTAGGCTATCACTGCTTTATTTTATGCATATACATGTGAGACCTTATTTGTAATGACTTAATATATGAAATACTTATTTCACAGCAGAGCACTGTTATGAGTTTAAGAACCTATATATCATATAACAATTTAAATATTTTTACTGCTAACTAAAAAGCTTACCTGTATAAAATTAAATGTTGCAGTACACCCAACCCACATGCAGCAATGCTTGGCCATCATAACTGGCAACTTGTTTCTCTTGCTAGAGTCCTTCTTGCACCTCTCCAGATTCATTGTGGCCCGGCCATTGAAGCCGATCGCCAGCAACTTAGCATGATATGCATGGTAATGCACATGACGCAACATTTCCTCTGAATTTTGTGTTTTGAAGTTGCATATGTCCCAGAGACATGTGTGTTCACCTAAACGCAATAATAATACAATAACAAATGAAATAAAATAAAATCATGTTATATATGTAATAGAGTAATTACAAGAGAGTTTCTAAACTAATTGCTAGATAACATAGATGGAAAAATAAATACTGCATGGGTTATCAACATATAACCTCAAATGACAGAATGATCATCAAATATTCTTTTCCCAATTGCCAACCTATCCATTGCAAATGAAATTATATATAAATATATCTTGGAGACCAGCTTCCTAGCTTATTTCGGATATTTACTGTTGATAACACCCTGGTCATACACAGTTGAACCAGCCATGTTGCCTGTGATGAATACAATGTTTTTTTTACAGAATATTTTAAAGGGAATTCTAAGTTGGAGTTGGGAGCTCATGACGAAGGACCTTGTAAAGGTCTGAAACTAATTGGGTCATCCAGAAAAACATGTGAGTCTTATTTTGTTTATTGTCTTCCCCAAACACAGTAGTAACAAATAATACAATTGTACTCACCTTCTGTATCCTCCTTTCCTTCAGCAGGAAAGTGTTCCACAACATGCTTTTGGAACAGCTCATAGTCGGTGTAGTAGCATTGACACTCATGCCACTCACAGAGCATGCGGAGATTGTCCACTCGGAGACGATATATGGGCTTGAATGAAGAATTTATTATTTGTAATGACAGAATCATTATCATCATCATCATGATCATAAACATCTTATTCTGCTGCTAACAAGACATAGGCCACCCCTAATGGGTTCTTGCCCATAATCCTCACACTAAGTGTGTGATTTGATTTACAGAGCACAGCTTCTCTTACCACTTACACAGCTACACATGGACGGCTACTTAACCATGCCAAAATAATAAGTAATACATTTAATGCCACTCCTATCACTTGACGAAAATACAGATTTGAGGTTATGTTATAATGCATTTAATCATAATATAGCAACCCACCAAACCACACAAAGCAATATCAGACCATGCTTGAGCAGTCCCCTATCAACTATAAAGTTTTTCACTTGTTTTCCTAGCCTGTTTTTATGCTCCAAGGGCAATGTTATACATTTGAACAGGTTTATGAGACCAAATACAATGAATATAATACCACACCTGTAATCCCGGAAGGGGTAAGGCAGATAAGTGTAGTACACTCCCACATTTGATAGGAATAGGTGGTGAGCCCATTGCCTTACGCCCGGCACACATCCAGACTCCGACTCACTACTAGAAATTCTAAATAAGAAAAATCCAAAAGTACCCGACCCGGGAATTGAACCCAGGACCACTGCATTGGCAGTCGTGCTTGCAACCACTCGACCAACAAGTCTAGACCAAATACAATGACTTGCCAGTTACCTGTACTTCAACTTACACTTACACTGTCTGACCACTGAAGTATGGGATATGCAAAATTTTCAAAATTTCCAGTGAGGATTCTATCCCAAGGCCATATACATACATATTTACTGTTACTATTAAAGTGTAAGTGGGAGAGCGAATAACTTAATGTCAATGTAATTACTTGTAGTATAACTTTTAGTCCCCTTTTCTCTGCCCATTTGATCTATACGCGTAATTATTTGTATAATATTAAGACACATACCACTTTTAAAGGTTTTACAGGAGGTTCGTCCACGGCCGCTGGTACACTTGTGTCGTCTTCCGGTACAGACAGCAGGAAGTTCCTCCGTTGGGCGTTGCACTCAATAATGAACTGGATATCATTCTGATTCTGCAACGATAACTTTTTCGGCACCAACTCATTCTGTTTTTGAAGCCAGTCCATGCATCGAAGCAGCTTGGTTTTCGTGGAACTTGCACCATCTTCAACTCCCGCCATTTCTTTTGATGTTTTCTCGTATTATTCAAACATAACTAACTGTGTATAAAATTATTCTATTATTCAGAATTACGTGGTATTTTTTGTCACACTATAACATGCTACAAAGAAAAAGGCCACACTTGGGAATTGCGAATGGAAGGTAATTAGAGGAAAATCAAAAGAGATCTTTGACCGACCACAACAGATGAAAGACTTTTGAATAACGTTAATCTACAGATGTTAAAAAATCAACATCAAAACAATCTATTTGACGTCAGGCATAGATAAAATATATCTCTGTTACATTGTAGAAACAGACAAAAAACGGATCACAGATTTTGTAGAAAATAAAATGTGCTAAATATTTTTTAAATATATTTTGTTAAAACATGTATTATTATTGTGTATTTCTTAGAATCATAATATAACATATTGAGTTGCTTAATGAGTTTTGAATTAAAATAACTTACAAGAATGTTCAGCGCAATAAATGGCAATTTTGGAATTGTTTCTTAGCTTAATGTTAATATTGAATTATGTACCATATTATGTTTTCAATTTTATTTTTCGTGGAACTACAGACTGTAATTTACCGTGAAGGCCATAATAATAAAAGTACCATGCATAGCTTTAACAGATCTCGATATTGTTATTACTATATTTATAGAATTGTTATATATTATGAGTGATCTTAGGATCATTACAACCAATATGAGATAAATGGTGTTGGTCAATTTTAAACAAATAAGGGCTCAGCTTGCTAATCCTTTGGGCTATGTCGATAAGTTTGGTTCTCTGTCAGATCGCCTCATTTCCGATGCTATCCTTCAGAGAGACGTCGAGCAGAGCCCTTTCCATAGCTCGCTAGGCGACCTTAAATTGGTGGACCAGTTGCACCGTCAGTGTTTACGTCTAGGTTCCGTAGGTCATGACAGAAAGGACGCACTCATTAGAGTCTTTTCTCTTTAGACTTTGTGGCATGGGTGACGAAAAAACTTGACCAAGTTTTCTATATGCCGCCCAGCCAAGCTGTATTCTTCTGCAAGCCTCCTTCTCAAGGTTGTTTCTACCCAACTGCAAAATTTGCCCGAGGTAGATTAATTTTCATCATCATCAGCCTATCATAGTCCATTGCTGGACATAGGCCTCCCCAAAAGGGGGTTTATGCCCTTAATCTGCACGCTGGGCAACCATAGCTGCTTTCAAACGTGTAATGCTTTGGAATAGTACAAGATTTTTTAAATGTGATTTATTGAACTTCCACAAATATTCATGAGTCGTACATCATCAATTGTTCAAATTTATTTAGTTATTATTATATGTCTATAATCATCATCATCATCAGCATAACTTAGTCCACTGCTGGACATAGGCCTCCCCCAAAAGGGGATTTATGCCCGTAATCTCCACGCTGGGCATGCGGGTTGGAGATCATGTGCATAATTTATAGTATGTATTATATTTTAAGGAACCTTCGTCTCTATTTCGTTTCCGAAAACTCGCCAAAACTCTGACTTCGTCGTTAAACAAAACTTGGATTTTGGCTTGCTTTTCCTGTCATATTTACAATTTTATTAGCAAATTGTGCAGTTTTTTTTAAAGAATAGATTTTAAAAATAGAAATAGGTTATGATCTAAGTACTTAACTAAACATCTTTGACCTAAGAACAATAATTTTATTAACAGATAAATTCAACAAAAAGAGGATGCAACAATTTTTATTTCTCAGTACTGCGTAGTCTTGCTTCAATATGAGTTGGTGGATATAAGTTATAAGAAGATTGTATTTAATTTAGAAAACGTAAAGGAATAAAATATTACTTGAATTGTCTTGTCTTTCCTAAATCTGTTGAGGTCTCCAGGACATAGAGGATTCCATAATCGAATTCATTACCATTGATAAATACTTGGAGTATATTTTATGCATGTATATTATTAAACACCATTTATCTTAAAAATCCTACGATCAATTTCCGAAAAGTAGCAATTTTTAAACTGTAAAAATTCATGATTGATCAAGTTACAAATTCCAATAAAAAAACTGGTCACACCGCTATTTGCCCTTGTAGTTTTCGTTCATCTTGACAATTCATTGAATAAAATAAAAACGTGCGTGCGAGGCAAGCGCGTGTGGACTGTGGCGTATTTGCGGCACGGCGCGAGTCCCCACGTTGCCACAAGTATCAATCTCTTATCATTAATAACATTAATAAGACACGCATAAATAGTTCAACATTTTATACTCGTCACACATACCGCGGCCGACGGACCGGAGGTCATTTCTCTCCGGTGCTGATGAAATCAACTATATCGTTAGAAAAAGTAGTGAATAAATTAGATAATCTCGCGTTACCTCTGACTACCAGAATGCCGAACATTAAGGTTTTCAGTGGCAGCTCGCACCCGGATTTGGCGCAAAAGATCGTGGATCGCCTCGGAATCGATCTCGGTAAAGTTGTAACCAAGAAGTTTAGCAACATGGAAACGTGTGTGGAGATCGGCGAGTCGGTCCGCGGCGAGGATGTTTACATCGTGCAAAGCGGGAGCGGAGAGATCAACGATAATCTCATGGAACTTCTTATTATGATAAACGCGTGTAAAATAGCATCGGCTTCCCGCGTAACCGCCGTCATACCTTGCTTTCCGTATGCGAGGCAGGACAAAAAAGACAAAAGCCGAGCGCCGATCACTGCAAAATTAGTCGCAAATATTCTCTCCGTATCGGGCGCTGATCACATTATAACTATGGACCTCCACGCATCTCAAATACAGGGCTTCTTTGACATCCCCGTAGACAACCTTTTCGCCGAACCAGCTGTCCTGAAATGGATCAAGGAGAATATCCCTGATTGGAAAACGAGCATTGTCGTATCACCAGACGCTGGAGGCGCTAAACGAGTGACGTCAATCGCTGACCGTTTGAATGTGGAATTCGCTCTCATTCATAAGGAACGTAAAAAAGCGAACGAAGTTGCTTCTATGGTTCTAGTTGGTGATGTCAAAGACCGTACAGCCATTCTGGTTGATGACATGGCTGACACCTGTGGAACTATTTGTCATGCTGCAGAGAAGTTAATAGAAGCTGGAGCGACAAAAGTGTATGCAATACTTACTCATGGTATTTTCTCTGGGCCAGCTATATCAAGGATCAATAATGCATGCTTAGAAGCTGTTGTCGTAACAAATACGATCCCACAAGAGAGGCACATGCAAGAGTGCCCAAAAATACAGTGTATTGATGTATCCATGATGTTAGCAGAGGCTGTCCGAAGAACACATAATGGGGAATCTGTTTCATACCTATTTTCAAATGTTCCATATTAGCTTAATGTCCTTTCTTCATTTTACCTATTTTTAGGATATGGTCTGCAACATCATCTGAATTGCTTCAGAAATTATGTCCATAATATCTAGGCATGCTTACTATTTGATATTGTTATAACTTAATAGGCTAGAATTTGTACCGAGAAAGCGATATTGCTTTTCTTTATTTGTTATAGGAGGACTGTTGGATGCCCAAGCGCTAGTTCTGTCCTCAAGTAAGTTAAAATAAGACTTATGAAACATAATGTTCCATCTGTATCACCTGTGTGGGAGACCACAGGGTTGAAGACCACCAATTTCTGGTTCATATGTCAATGCTTGCATTGTTGTTCTAGTATGGAAGGTGCAATAATACTCTAGGCACAAGATGCATACCGACATTTGTCCTCAGTAATTTAAACATATTTGTTAATAATCTAGAATGAAATCTGTTTTGATTTTTTGGGTGCATGTCATTGGTATATGTACGTTGGTAATTTAAAGCCTTTGCATATGAGTATATTCAGATAAATGTGCTGTAAAGTGGGACAAGTCAATAAAAGGATGTCTGGATGCCTAGACATCTGAAATTTATCACCGGGCTATGCCCAGGTTGAGTCTGTCATGTGTCAGTATATTTAATTCATGTAATTCTTACTTCTGGATACAAGCATAAATGATCATGAAATACTTTTATTTAGTACATGTTCTCAACATGAATTAGAGAAGTTACTTTGTTAATCTATATATAAATTTTAATGTCTGGTGTATTGCATACCAGTCCGTATATCTTATGGATATGTGTTATGCTTCATTTGTGAATGTCAATTTTTTTTTTTCAATGTGATTCTCATCAATTTAGTCATAATGAAAGAGGTATTTCATAAATCAAAAATAAATTTTCTTAGCTATTGTCATGACAATATTATGTAGTGTAGTTCATAGAACCATTCCATGATGCCATAGATTTTATAAATTTTAATTTGCATTTATATGATATAATAGTTTGTTTATGATTGTTATATTACATTTTTTTTTGTTTATCATTATATCTTAAAAGACATGAGTTATATTGTCCAATTATAACAATATTAATGTTTTTATCTGTTATTACATATTAGGTATAGATTGTATTGAAAAGGTATCTACTAAAATATAAGCTTTGGAAGCAATTTTGGAAATGTTCAAGTGGCCTTTACCGGTGTATATATTTATTAAAATTTGGAACTGCTAAATAATTTTATATACATTTAAGAGATAATTAAATTTGATGCAATGCACTTTGTATGTAGTATTCCAGAGCCTACTTGCGAGTTTAATTTTACATTGGCATAGTAGATTATATTCTAGGCAAATTATAAGAGATTTTTACTAAAACTACAGATAATAATGTATATTAGGTTTTAGTTACTAAGAAATTAATAAAAACACTTTTAATAGTGTTTTTTCGCTTTTTGATAAGAAAAGTTATTTTGTTTGATTGCTAGTAACCATCAGACTCAGGCCTCCTATAACATCGACCTTGAAATAAACTGGGAACATCATTCATATAGTTTTTATATAAACAGCAAATTCTTGGCAATGTTATGGAAACCTTCAAACTAGATAATTCTTCAGTTTTGTTTACAGCAAATTTACTGAGTACGAGACATACTAGCGCACCTACGTGGCGGAATAAAAAAAATCTATTCATTTCTAGGTCAATAGGCACCTTGAATATGGAATCTGGATGAGAAGCGAGATATCTAAGTAAAATTATAGAAAGAACCAAGGCACTATGCTCTAGATGGAATTGCTGCATTTTCTAAAGATCAATAAATTTTCCTTGTAAGCTTTTCTACGGTTTCTTTAGTTATAGTTTCATGGACAAACATTTGATGCGAGATTATTCATAAACAATAATATTTGTCGATACGCTATGTAATATGGTTTGACATCATCAATCTGCGTTTTACATGATGTTGCTATCAAACCCGATTGACCCCAGGTCGCTGTCCGTGATGCAAAGATGTTTGTTTTGTGGGCGCGTCTCACTATCTCATGAAAAACAACTTGCCTTTACTTGACAACTTGTTGTCGATTTTACATTTAGCTGGAAGGACAGTTTCTTTTTGTGTACATAGGCATTAAGAAACAGAAAGGGGTGTGCTGTTTTGTTGTGGATCTTGGTATAAATAACTTGGGGAGTATTTTTAACTAAAGAAATATCATCGTTATAATTATCGACAACCCATTTATTGTTATTTACGGTTATGCTTTTGCAGCTCCCAGTAGCGAACGCAAGGGGCTAAGAGGTCATGACCAAATTATCGGTCCACCCATGACGATTAAATTTTAACTTGAGACTATCGCTAAATGACTTTAACGCATTAAAAAAGGATGCGTACCAATACAGTTTGTCATCAATAGGTCTTTAGACTGCCTCGTTGGTCGAGTGGTTGCAAGCGCGATTGCCGATCGGGATGTCCTGGGTCGGGTGCCATTGGATTTTTCTAATTTAGAGTTTTTAGTGACTTGGAGTCTGGATCTGTGCCCGGTGTATGGCAATAGGCTCACAACCTATTCTAAGGAAATTAAAAGTAACTGGTGAAACATGGAAGTGTACTACACTCCTCTGCCTACCCCTGTGGGGATTACAGGCGTTATGTTGCGTTTTAATTGATCTCTCGATACAGGTGAAGTGGTACGGACTACTGAGCTGGCGACGGTATCTCCGATTCCCAGTTAGTTGCTAAATATTTGGGAATGGCCACATGTGTTTGTTTTGGCTTCAACGTTAGGAGATTTTTTATATGTAAATTTATTAGCTATCTGGACCTTATAGTACGAGTTCTGCGTATTTGGAATAAGATGTTTCGTGATACATTTTTCATTTTATAGGGGTTTCTTCATCAATTCGCGCAATAGAAAGAATTGAAATAGAGGTACGGTAATCATTTCAGGAAAGATAGACCACTGGTCATAGATTTATTGGGTTCGAAAACAAAAGTAGTCATTATAATTGATACATTTTGCATTAAAGGAATACATTTGTAGATTACATAAGAATCGTAAGTAATGATATAACTTCGCAGAAACGAGTGTTTGAGTAATATAACTGGACATTAGATCAAGGACATATGAATAAATTTGATTGTTGTTAAATTAAGATTAGTACTATTAACGTTCGTTTCTCTATTAATTTACTGATATTTTACAATAAGAACGTCCTGTTCTTTTTTTTTCAATTTGCCAGAAATATGAAGGCTTGATTTTCTCACTATTTTTCTTCACATTACAGTTTCAGACTATATCCATCAATCTGTGAGTGTAGATAGCACATATGTATTGTTAGTTACACACTTCCGACACCTTATCAGGTTACTGATTGAGATGAAAGACGACAAAGCACACTACCTAGGTCCAGTACATCTTCTTCTATAGTAGTCATAAAGGAAAGTCCCTTTCCCACAATGCGTCTTCCTGTTAGTCTTAAGTTTGATAATTATTAATCAATTTTGTTACAATTTACCACATTCCCTATATCTAGGTACGTTACGTGTATTGCATATCTGCTTTGTTATAGACATTGCGTTGCGTAGTATGTAAGCTGAAAATAGTCATTGCAGTCCATAAAAATCTGTTACATATCCAACAGATTAGCAGTTCTGATTACTGACAGGGAAGTTACCGTTGCATTGATTGTTACAAGCTCTGTTTTAATTAATGGATCTACAAATCTATTGCATCCTTCATAACTTGGCGCTAAAAATATAAGGATGTGCACTACTAGTCATTTCGCGGTTGAATCTCGGAAAGGACATTTTAGCACTTACTCTAATATGGTCATATATTTATCACATGATCTTAATTGGACGCTGTGATTTGTGTGTCATCTCAGTTACAGGGACAAGTTACATAGTCGTAGTTTATTCAAATGCAGTCGTGTGGTGGCCAGATGCTTATTAATCGACGATCTTAATTTTTTATAAATTATTGCCATAGATGAAAGCAGAAGTCTTGAAAAAGCGCGGGAATTTTTTTACAAACATAACGTAACTTCACGCCTGTAATCCCCGAAGAGGTAGGCAGAGAAATGCAAAACACTCCCAGGTTTCACCGGTTACGTTTACGTCCCACTATGGAATAGGTGGTGAGCCTATTGCCATCGGGCACATATCCAGATTCCGGACCAATACTAGAAAATCTAACTTGGAAAATGTTTTAGTGTTCGACCCGGGAATCGAACCCGGGACCTCTCGATCGGCAGTCGGACTTGCAACCAACACGACCAACGAGGCAGTCAATTGTACAAACATATTAAGTAAGATTTTATAATAACTCAACAGGCTTAATATTACAAAGGAATCTGGTACCACTTAAATTGACGGTCGGAGTTTACATGCATAAGATAACAAAAGAAATACAGGTTGACAAAGATTTGAACAGCTAGTATGTAATACCTACGTATTTTATTTAAGATATTTTCAATGTTAAGTAACACATTTAGCCATAGCTTACTATTTTAGATTGCAGCATCTACTCTGGAGTTCAAGTCCTGAGACCCCTCAGTTTTTGTGACAAGATAAAGACTTATAACAGTGATAGAAAACTTCGTGAGAGCACCTAAACATACTAAGAGTTCTCCATGATTTACTTTAAGCCTGAAAACCCGCGTTTGTGTAGCGTGGTTTTTTTTTAAATCTGTCCTCCCCATTCTGTAAAGACTGTAATGGCCTTAGCCCTATCGTTCTGAGAGGTAACTTAAGTCCAACAGTTGGACGATAAAACGGTAGGAAAAAAAACTAAAGAAATGTATGGAGTGATGTAGAGGTTGATATGGTTAGGTATTGATGTTGTGAGGTTTTAATATTGAGGTATTGATATTGTGAGGTAGTTTTATGCGCATAGTCGTCTAGGTAAGACAGCTATAGTTTTATAGTTCTATTCAAGTACTATATTAATATCGTGTCTACGGTTTATCTTACTCAATTTTTAAAAAAAGCGTAAATGGAATTAG
>DWMG01002595.1:0-12995 GCA_018244855.1 Elbella merops
ATGAACATGTTCCTGGTGCATAATGTATATGTCGGTTGTGTGTGTGTGTTTGTGTGTGAGTGTGTTTGCGTGTGAGTGTGTTTGTGTGTGTGAGAGAGAGTGTGCGTGCGTGTGTGCGCGTGCGTGTGTGTGTGTGTGTGTGTGTTTGTGTGTGTGCGTGTGTCTGTGTATGTATCGATAACATTGTGTGCGACGCGCATTCATGGGCAATTCTTTACTGAGTTATTTTAATTTAACAGTGTGTTTAACATTCGATAAAATAAACCGACGTAAACCAATCGACGGTTATAGGACGCGTCCGTGCCATAAAATAATTATGATTTCTTATTAAGATTGTAGGATTTATTGTAGTCAATAATTCGTTTTTTAAAGAACGCTAGGCATCGCTGTGCTTCCATATTTCGAGTACTGATAATATCGCAACTTTTACTTCATTGTCACCAAATTTCGATATGTATTACGTTAAGTGAGTAGAAAGCATTAAACTGTAGCTACAACCGTTATCAATACCATTAGTCCAATAAGTATATGTCAGTATATTTGCCGTCTTCAAATCAAAGTATTATTTCAATAAAAATTGCTTTACGATAAAAATGTATGCGGCTGTCTTAATGCTCTTGCCGAATCTTACACACATTCTAGCACCTATCCAGTACATTATTACTTTTCATGTTTCTTTATATTTATTCTTTTTACCAAGTAAGACTCGTATACAATCTTGAAAATTGTATCATTCAATTGTAAAGCATTGTGAATAGAATAGTTTCAGAACACAAATCAACTTTTCATATGTGAAATTGTAAATTGTACGTGCTGTTGGTGGAAACCAACGTCTTATGCGATCTAATGCTTTTGTCGGTAAGCTGAATTATTGTGAGAATTTAAACCCGCCTTTGTGTGGATGTATTGCTTACGAAAGATAAAATCTAAATGTTGTTTGTTTTCCATTCAGTTCCATTACGATCGATGTTCATTTAAGTTAGAAACGCCACTGGAAATTCTTGATATGAATTTGATTGTTATCAACACAGGCATATTACCACGTTTTGGTTCGTGTTGTGCTGAAGTAATAATGGTGTACGTACCAAGTCTTATTTTTATCCAAAAACATTATTCAAGGATAACTCTCTATCTCCCGAGTTTCTATTCCTTCGATGTGATGCCATGTCACTTCTTACATTAATTTATCTCAACGATATCAGACAGTCATAATAAAAATATCGTAGAATTAAGCTTAATACATATATTTATTGCACAGTAAATAAATTCCAAATGCTATGAAATATCAAATCGGTCTACAAATTAATATCATTTTGTTAACAGCGATTTGAACCGAACGGATGGGATAATAATTTTACGCTATCCAAACAGACACACAGATCATAATGGGATCAAACTATTTCGACACAAATACGTTATCGGTTATGAGTTGGCAATTTAACCCTTCCTCTTAATTGAGTAACTGCGAGTCGGCGATCACGCAGCGGGATCATGACGTCACGTCGCGGCCGCGTTGATCAACTAGGGATTATGTACTTTGCAAGAATAGCGAGCACTGTGAAGAGTGCAGCGAGTGAGACTATTTTTACTTAGCACGGGTTAATTCAATTTGGGTTTAAGTGGATCATAATTGAATAGTGGTTTTTAATTGAGTATTTAATTAATCCATTTTGAGTGGATTTGAATTAGGTATTCCCATATAATTGTTATATCATTCCCATTCCCATATAATTGTTATGTCATCATACTGTGATTAAGACGTTATATGGTGCTATATCACCTCTTTTGATTGTCACGAATAATACAAACCTTCCAAATGTCTACTTCGGAATGTAATCTCCTATAGGGATAATTTCGTTAGAGCAGAAACGTATATTGTAGACGTTCGCTACGCAATCTTTCGGTGGAAATTTAAATTATTCTGAACATCTATTCTCTTTCGGTATCAGTAAGTTAGTATTTATTTTTGTGTCTACGAACATATGAAAATAAATAACAAGTAAATTTTTACACAGACTCTCCTTCAGATTCCCAGTTTTATATTTTATGATGTGCAAAACATAAAAAAAATCTAAAACTATTTAAAATTGAACAGACAGCTGTTTTGTTAATAATACAGTTTGTAACGCCTGTCTATCCCAAAATGCAACAGTGATTCAATTTATTTCGACACATTGTAGAATAAAATTGACTTTAGCGCCACTGAGTAACACAACGTAAATCATAATCTGTAATATAGTCTTTCAACCCGTCCATCCCCCGAACTCATCGTCGTTGGCTTATTGAAAATTTTATAGACTGAGCGTTATTGCTATCCAGCGAGTAGCTGACGATCCAATAATTTATTCTGTTAGAGCTATTTTCTGTTACTTACGTACAAATAGGGCCTTTTGTTGGATTATACTTGAATAGAAGTAATTTCGGTTTTATTCGGATTGATGGGGGATCCACGTCGAATAATAATACTTCGTCTGCGAAACGGTTCAGATTAACCACATTTTTAGAAGCACGACAGAAAGGTAACTGAATTAGATTTTCAATTACCTTAGTGTGTAGGTATAATATGGATGTATTGAATAAGATGTCGCAGTAGCGGTTATTATTAGGTTTGCTTTTCTCGGAAATAATTTACGTATCACATGTATGTTGTGAAATTTTAGGTAATTTCACAACATACATGTGATACGTACTGTGATACTTTTCGAGTTGGGAAGTTTTCCAAGAGGTAACACAATATATTTTTTGCTTCACGAGTAGCGAGTGATCGAGCGATATTCAGCCATTAATCACTAAGACCGTCGAAATCGAATTTTTATCGATTTTAAATTGTGAATAGAATATTCTTCATTGCATTTGTTTGATTACTCTAGCTTACTTATAATTATTATCAATGTGATAGAATACGACCTCATTCTAAGAGGAAGTTCGGTTCGTATGTTTAACGATTAGAATGATTGATGGGAATGATATCAATGATGATGCTGATGATGATTAACTCGTTAAATTAACTCGTTAAATTTTTAGTATATTTCGAACAATCTTATTTAATGTTGCGAGAGCTTATTCACCATGTATGGAGGTACACCATGTATTGATATTTCAAGGAATAAAATGAGCACTACGAATTATCAAATTTAATTGGTATCGAGACCGTAACTTCAGTATGTTTTACATATCAAGGCTTAAAATATTAGTATTTATGAAGCGCTTTTAAAAGTTCTATAAAAGAAAGTCATTTAAAATCGCTTTCTCTTGTCTCTACACCTGTCACTAAGGAACCGGCCGAAGCACGAAACACGTGCAACTAACGACAACAGTTCACTGAGGCGGCTGCCGCATTATAATTAATTTGTAGCATCTAACTATGAATAGCTCCCGTCTATCACTACTTGACGGGTCACATAAGTATTTCATGTACTCGTTGGTCGATCGATTGCAAGTGCGACTGCCGATCGAGACGTCCTGGGTTCAAATCCCTGGTTGGCTACTATTAGATTTTTCTAATTTAGAATTTCTTGTAGTGACTCGGAGTCTGGGATTGTGCCCGGCAATAGGCTCACAACCTATTTCATGGGACCTAAACGTAACTGGTAAATCGTGGGAGAGTAGGTACTACACTCCTCTGCCTGCCCCTACGAGGATTTTAGGCGTGGAGTTACTTGTATAGGTGCATAATGAGAGTAAATCAAAATATTAAAGTGCTGACATACTATCGCACAAGACATGTGCCAAGTGGCAAGATATTTAGTCGCGTTGCCATAGTTTTGAAATGATAAAAATTAATAGTCTCATAACAAACAAGTTGGTTTGGTTTAGTCGACATTGGACAGATTCTACTTTAGACATCATAGTTTAGTATGGACAGATTCTACTTACGGCAGATTCTACATTGGACAGATTCTACATAAGACGGATTCTGTATTTGGCAGATTTTGAAAAATAAATAATAGTTTAAAATAACTAAAAAAACACGCTTTTATTGCTAATCGAACTAAAAACTAGTAAATGATTTTTAATGACAAAGAGTTTAATATTAGTCGTAGAAGATCGAAAAATCAATCATAATGAATCGCCTCAAAATAAAATTATAATAAAATTTATGTTATTAAAATAATAATTCAATTCAAAGTAAAAGCGTGGGGTGCCTTTTACTGCTGTTCATAACTATTCTCTCATAGATGATTGCCAATAGAATGATTGTAACATTTATAATATCAATGATAGCCTCTTATAATACAAGGTTAGATCGAACCTAAATCCGTTAATGAAAACACGCAGATCCTCACATTTTCCCGAACGAATGTTTGCACGCTTAGAAAGCGAAGTAAAATTGGGGCTTAAACTCAAATCTCTGCACGAAACGTGAGTCAATTAATACAGCAACTCTAAATTTATTGCAAATTATATAAAACTTCTAGCGCACGTACAGTTTGTAGGCTCAAAATTTGGGGTTTGACTTAAAATATTTTTGAATTCGCAAATTTATGTAGCGGAATAAATATAAACGTATACTCGTATTGTTAATAATACGAATATACGAGTATACGAGAATAATAATATTTTATTATTACTAGTACTGTAGTTACGGTATTATAAAGCAACCATAGTTTTAAGAAACAAACAACGATTTGTGAAATCTCAATGAACAGAGACAAGGTTCTATTCGGCCTCAGGAAAGATCCCGCCTGCACATTCGTATGAGTATTCCGCCACAAGGAAATAGTGCTTTGACGTGTTTTGATTTGAACCGTGTAGCAGGCAGACAAATATTAGACTATGATGCCTTACAACCAAGTAAATAAGTTTGCTAAGCAACAAAATTATTGTGATTAAATAGAAAATTAGCACTCGTATAAGGCCTAAAATATATGACTATAGTGAATGACTAACATTTTCACAAAATAATACAAATATGCAATAATCGCTTTACTTTTAATGTATATAACAATACATTCTATTCCAATCCAGAACTATTCAAGATTAATATCGTGAAAGTCGAATAAAGCGCTTAAGATAAACGATGTCAAAGAACATTGGAAATGTTACTTTTTACAGCTTACTGCAGTCTTAGCGTCTGAGAGAATTCAAACTGGCATTTTATTTAATGCAGATTGGAAGGGATTTGAATTTTTCACTATCACAGTAATCTCTTTAGAACAATAACTTTACACTTAACGGAAACTCACGTTGCCCTTGGTATCAAACATAAAATATTTCAAATGGAGGATGTATTGATGTATTGGCCAAAAATGCTTGCTAATAGTTTTTCCACGTTTTTTAGGCCATGATTCGTGATACTATGCTGAAACATTGAAATATTTTACATACCTAGTTAGAGAATTTGTTTATATTTATGAACGATAATTAATCCAGCTAATAACTAACAGAAGAAAGACTGTTACAATAACAACATACATAGTAATGGAGTAACGTGTGTACTGTTCTCAAGGGGTAGTAGGGTTTAAATATGACAACGTTTCATATCAGGTGGCATCAATCAGTTAGTGAGTCAGATGAGTTAGCCAGCTATTGTTATATATCTAATAATACAAATAGAATTCATGTTACCATAATTTATTTATGGTGCTGATGCAAAATCATAAATACTCTGAAATTTTTTTCGTAAGCAAGCGTAAGGGAGAACATAATAATTTTAATGAATATTTCGAATGAGTTCGCCGTTTCCGCCATGGGCCTTCCCATTGTATATTCATTGAATCGACTTGTAAAAGTTGTTTACGGAATATGGATAACATAGTATTTTACGAAAATAATAAGCAAGTACTTTAATTTCTTTGAGAATAATAAATATCTATCTAATAAATTACAGTGTGATGAAAAAATGACCTGTAACCTCGTGAAATACATTATATAAAAAAGTTTCTTCACAAAAGTTTAGTTTCATATTTAGTGATACATATACAAAGTTATTATATCATATACTTTATTACACTCTGAAATTCGAAGGATAGGTTTAAAATGAAGAAGAAAAAACAAGAACAATCAAAAAGAGAATATCAGTATAAAATATGAATAATATTTAAGGAATATGTGATATACAAGCTTTAGAGTATATCAGTTCAATTGACTTCAAAGGTACGGCTATAATCTACGTACTCTGGCCCTACCTTTGTTTCACCAAACAACATTTCGACGCGACCCGCATCGCGCTTGTCAGATGAAAGTGACTTCATTTCGTTGTTATTTTTCTGTATAACCTTTTGTCCTATTTCTACATACGTCTTTGGAGGATACATCGTGTTATATTTGATAACAATTTTTTTTCATGATAAAATCACATTATTTAATAACACGAAATACGTCTTCACATTTTTGTCCTGACATGAATATTTTTCGTCGTAAACCTCTAACATTATTAAAAAATATTCCTAATTTATTATGAAGATAATATGTTTTCTTAAATACATATTTTACCTATTGTCTCCGAAAATAATATAAGGTGACAATTATAAATGCTTTCAAAAAATTAGTCCAAGACAGAACCTGTAAATACTGTACCTACGCATTGAATCTATTTTTAAATTCTGTAAACTGCTTATCTCTAATGATTGCTGTTAACTTTCTGCAATTACCTCGGACCGCAACGTTTATTAACAATTTTGATACGCGAATATATGTAGTCTAGACGCTGTTAATATACCCCACCTAGCAGTTTCACTGAAGGATATGCATACAATAAACAAGAGTACTAACTGCTGTGAACAACGCCAAGTAATCGTTATATCTAATGAATCCTGTTACTCACTAAACGTTCATTCATTCATTCATTCATTTTATTAGTTACTATTATTACCATTGATTCACACAAATTAGCATTCCTACATATACGAGTGTTTTATACGTGTCACATTTTCATTTTGAAATGAAAATTGTTCTTTACATATTTGAAAATATTATATCGTCGTCGAAGCCACACGCCATTGGACTTTTCTCTTATCAATCTAAGTTATTATGTTACAAAAATAACAAATATCCCAGTACTCAAATTGCGTTGTGACTTTTGGAAAGTAATTTCTATCATCACTATGTTGTAGCACGTTATAAATAAAATCAGAATAAAAAGTTTAATTTCCAAGCACGTGCAGTCTATACGAAATAAACAGCAATAATTAAATATTATTTACTCAAATTGTTAGTTTTACGAATACGGTCAAGGATCAGACGTGAAGCATAAAATGTATACGGTTCTGGGTTTAAGTACGTTCTGCTTTTATCGCGAACAGTATTTCATGTTTATCGTACACTAATATTTTTAAACGCTCTTAACTCAGATGTGATTGTTGATAGAGCATAATCTGAACACGTTGTTGGCTCTTGTATTTGCCAACAGTGGAAATTTCGTAAATAATATTCCTTTGAAGCTGCAGTTGTAGGCAGATGCTGGATGCGACAAGCCGAGGACAGGGCGCGATGGCGCTCATTGGTGTGGCCTATGTCCAGCAGTGGACTGAGACAGGCTGTTGACGATGACGATGACGAAGTCGCAGTGTGCAGTGAAATAAGGAAGCTAATTGGGTGAAGATTTCAGTAACTATTATCTGAATGATGCAGGTTGCATGCACGTTATATGGATGCCAATGCATTTTATAAAATGTCTCTAAGCATTGTCTTACGATATTGTTACTAACAAAATATGCAAAGTCCGCAGTAACTAGACAATTTTACTGGAACACAAAGAAAATGGTTTGGTACGTAACATTTCTATATTATGTTTTTCTATTTATTACGTAAGAAAAAAGGAACTGACATAGGAAATACTTCGGGTACATTCCTAAACTAATCTTGTTCACTAATCTCGTATGAATTCGAAATATCGAGTCAATTGACCTGTGCACCAAAATAAATTATTAACTGATGGAAACACTTTAATAACTGATAAAACCAAATTAAACGTACAGCTTTTTAGCTTCACATAACAAGACATTTGTAGAACGAACCAATAGAACTGACTACACAAAAAGGCAGTGTATTATATACACCCCACAATTTAATTAAGTCGTAAAGGTTGTTCGACCTATTTATGTTCTCGTTTTCTGTGTTTATTTGTAAAGGTCCTATTTAATTCGGTCTTATTGGAATGCGAGGGTTGGTTTACATAAGCATACGTGGCTTTGCTATACCTAACTACAATCTATAGTTACTACTCTCAGACAATATAAGTGTACAGAATTGGTGGTTGAATCCCTCATTAAAGCAATATAGGTTTCTGTGACGTCACGGAAACTTATTTGGCACTAGCACGGCTAAATACCCTGGCTGCCGACGGGCGGTAGCGTAGTGGTGGTAGAAGCCAAGCTCTGCGAATCCCAAACCGCGTTCTCAGCGTGGGGATTATGGGCAAGAACTCTTCACGGGATACCTATATCCAATAGTGGACTCAAAGAAGCTGGTGATAATGACGACGATGTCACAGTAACATAAGGCAACAATAAACTTATTGATAAGGACTAAGAATTTAACTTGTTTAAGAAAAAGAGTGAAAGTTCTATGTTCATATACTACACGGTACGTATATTCTGTGCGTCGCAATCATTAAAGTCGGACGTCCCATTTATGACTGTCGGGAATTAACAGGGCTTGTCCTGTTGGGTTACGTCAGAAATGCGTAGACGGCAGAATCGAGTTTGTGCGATAAAATCTTTTCTATCTATCCAATTAAGTCAGTACGGTATTACTGCCGACCCCAGGTGGGAAGTGTTTTGAAAATCAGTGGGCAATTTGATATTAAAGTCAGCAAATAATTCTCTAAATTAATTAGTTACGTTTCGCAGTGATAGCTTAGAAATTTAAAATGCAGCCTTCCACTTCGCGGGTCTGGAATTCCAATCCTTGCGCGCACCTTTGTTAACAAAGTTATGTGCCTTTTATTATTATTAAGTACCACTCCCTATAAGGATGAAAATAAAATTCCTGAGGGAGTCCACATTCAAGAGAGTTTTCCATATGATATCCGACGTGACCCAAAGTATGACGATTCTACCTTCGCCAACGTGGCATGCGTTTTTATTCTAAGTGGAATTTCATGTCAAACAGCCGAACGATAAAATTATTTTATAAACGACACAACTTCTACTAACATATGGGACCAAAGTGGGACGCGTTAGTGAAAGAAAATAATTCGGTAGGTCCAATAATAACATACATTGATTAAACTCGCGATACTGGTGAACGATTCACAAAAACATATTCTTAAATACCCTAATGCTTATAAAAATATAAACGCAAACCTAACAATACGAAACTACATTTAGTTTATAATTAATATTTTCGACAGCTTGCTCCTTTAAGTTTATGATAAAGCTAATCGATGGAAAAGTTAAATTTTATTAATATTCCTTTTGTTTTGACTAAGAAACTAGAAATTAGATACACAATCTAAATATACTATAAGGGTCCCTGCACGCGAATTCAGTATAATATAATATTGATAACTATCTGCATAATTTTAAAATATATTTTTTTCAAATATTTCGAATTGAGGATACATATTGATATAGCATTATCAGCCTCTTGGTAATAATACAATGTTTCAATGAAAACTTTTTAACAATTAACGAGTTATTTTTATTCTGCATTATGATTTCAAATGAAATTGTAACGGTGTAAAACAGCAAATGACGTTTCAGCACAAGTTGAACCTTTAGTAAATAATACATCATTCAATGTTAATTCTATGTACGGATACACAAAATTAAGATCCGACTTATTGATGTTGAAGAAAAAACTTTCCTTGTTAAACCTTCATTAGCAATACTTTTCAGAGTTTGGGAATGGGCCTTTTAATTATCGACATAATGGCGAGTTCTCTATTGAACACGAAGTAAAACCCAACTTCGAAGGTCTTTCGTAAATGACTTGTTTCATATTAGATCGCTACGCGATAAACTGTTATACGAAGATACCGAGACATTTCTCGTCTTTCCCCGGAAATTGAGAAAATATTCTCCATCACGCTCATGTCACACATGTAATTAATGTAAAATGATAAGGTGCTTTCATATAGAGATGATGTAGAAACTTCTTAATATTACCCGGTAGTATATAATAATGTTATTAGGTTGTTAACACGTATTATGAATTAAATGTGACATTAGTAAGTTATGACTATATCAGCACATTGTAGTAAAATCTCATATCTCTCCAGCTAACACACGACATATGTATATAATGTATATTAAATCGCATTCACGGAACAGGACGTCAAGTCCCATACTTGAATGGAACTTTATCACATACGAGTATGTAGGAATATGTATGTAGTGTACTCGTATGTACTCGTATGTACTCGCATGTACTCGTATGTACTCGTATGTACTCGTATGTACTCGCATGTACTCGTATGTACTCGTATGTACTCGTATGTACTGTCGTGATCTTAAATGTTAATGATTGTGTCTGTAATTTTTTATTTTAAATGTAAACTCTAACATTATTTCGAAATGGAGTTGTTAAAGGGGTGAATACAATAACTGAAATTCGAAACCGGTGAGACAGCTTATCAGTCAGAAATCTATGTATGTAACCTAGAATCGAGACCAGTATGAACAAACCAACGTCGGGGGGTCGTCGAACCTATCTCTGTCGTTAATTGATAGCAGTGGAACAAGTCTCAAGTACTTAAGGAGTTGCTTGTCAAATCTAAAAGCCGGCCTTTTCATGTTTACTGACATTGATATAATTTCGGTGCCTCAAAGTTAAAACAACAAACCCGACCCTATAGCGCAGTCAACGCCTTATTGGCAGATATTCAAAGAAATGTTTCTGGCCATATTTTGTTAGGCCCTTTCATATTAAATTAATAGATGTTATTGGTCGAGATTGATGATTTTATCTCGGCTTTTATTAAAATATGTGAATGTTTGTACACAAAATATATCTAGTTATTTGATCGCAAATATTAAATCTGCGGGATTGAATTTAATATTACTTTTATAATTAGAAAAAATATAAGTACAGACTTATGTTTAGAACAGCTATATATATTTTAATGGTTTGTTTATAGACAGTTTATTTCATTTATCAGGTATCCCCTAATGATTTCGAAAAGGAATGTAGAGTGTACGTACATTAGTATTGTTTAAGACCTGGTGAATATGTTTACGACTAAGAATAACGTTTGAACTGCTGCTTGATAATTTTCTTATCTTTTCATACAAGAAGGAACCAAGAGCTACTTTACCTATCCTTTTTTTTTCAACCCATTACAATTCCACTATTGGAATACGGGTCTCCTCTTATATTGAGAGGGTTAAGGCCATAGTCTGCCACGGTGGCCAAGTGCGGGTTGGCAGACTTCACACGCCTTAAAATTTTACCTATCCTTATCGCTAGATATTAAGCTGATGGCTTTGATCTAGAGGTTTAATATATTTAAATTAATATAAAAAAACGTTTTAAATATTCTAAATAATTTTCCTGGTCGTATAGACTTATCCAAGACATTATTCTACGAATGACATTGGTAAAACAAATACGTCAGTTATTTAAGACATTTGGCATAGGTGCCTTCTACCTACTCTATAAGGGATCTGGCGTCACGATATATTAAAAATATAGCTGCGTACTTGTATAGCGTCATGTATACAAGTACGCAGATCCATATGATACACCATTTTGAAAATGGAACCCTTTCTGAAGTACAGTTGTAAATCTACCAATACATGTCATACAATGTCACATGTCACGGTTTGGGATTTGAAAGGAATAATAATAATACTAACACACTTTCCATGTGACAGCATGCTTATCTGTTCTCAAATTCGATAATGATCAGAATAGTATGTCATGCCTTCAAATCATTTTTAATTACTGTCCCCTACCAATAATATGCCTGTTTATTCTTGTGAGAACTTAAGTGGATGGTTTTGTTGCATGATAAGGTTGATCGAAGAATCCTGAAACGTTCCAAATTGTGATCCACGCTTTATTCTAATTTAAAAATAAATGATACTCGCTTCACAAGTCATTAGATAGTAAGCAATGCCCTGCAAAATATTACAAAATTTGATACTTACTTTGCTATAAGTTCTATTTTTTGTATTTTGCTATTTTTTCGTAACGTACACTTACAGAGAATTCGTTCCATTTTTCACAGTCGCATGTAATTTTTTTTTATATACTATGTCGTATTGCGGTGACCTGTGAACGCTACTATATCAGTATAATGAGACGACTCCTTTATGTTTTTGTGAATATATCCCGCAATTAAATGAGCCCGCATGACGTCATTCAAACTGAAATCAACCACTTTAAAATGATCTGAACTGGCGAAAGAAGATCAAAGGCTCGCAGTTTTAATGAACTTTACATGTTCAAAGTTAGAGCTTAACATTTTTGATGTCAGGATCGTACGTAGTCGGGTAGTTCAGTGATGCTTTGTGCTGTTATAATACACTTTTATTTTAAAATACACGGGCAGCATAAATGCTATCTAATGCAAATGTTGTTTTAATTTTGGCAATTGTTATTCAAACAAAACGTATTACCACGCCTGGAATCCCTGAAGAGGTAGGCTGAAGAGTGTAGAACACAAACACGGTTCAACAGTTACGTTTGCTTCGCAACGTGGTAAACATGGTGAGCTTATTTCCATATACCGGGCGCAAATCCAAAATCCGAAGCACTACTAGAAATTTCTATTAGTGTCTACGTTGATACATAAAGCAAATTTTTACACTTGTACATATAATCGCTCAACTGTTTCATTTAATAATCTATAATATTCCATATGTGGTAAAAATATATCTGTGTTCATTTTAAACTTAAGGATATCGTAAAACCTCGGCGAACAAATTCAATTTATGCTAACAATTATTGTAGCAGAAAAATTAATTAGAGAAACAGTCGGGCCCTTGGAGTGGTCATTCAGCTGAAGATAATGGAACTGATGCCCAACTTGCTTCTCTAGGGAATTATTTCTGAAGTTAAATAGCCAAGTTCGACCTTGAAAGTCAAGGACGCGGAGCGAAAGGTCA